>NDGN010282986.1:0-13385 GCA_002564285.1 Tympanoctomys barrerae
TTTCTTTCTTTCTTTCTTTCTTTCTTTCTTTCTTTCTTTTTGGTATTTTAGGGAAGGGTCTACAAGGTGTTCAATGTCTCACTACTAGATTGGACTTGTAGTGATTCTCCTGTTACAGTCTTCCAAGTGTTGGGATTACAGGCACATGCCACCACGCTCAGTCTCACTTATCATCTCAGTGCATCCCAGGCATGAGGCCAGCATAGCAGGCCCAGGAATCAAAACTTCAGCCTTTCTGCCTACTTGCAGGTGGTTTAATCCAATGAGTTATTTGGCTGGCCCTAGATTTTTTTTTATTCTTTTCTCTTTTTAAAATATCTTTTTTAGACAGGGTCTCACTATGCAGTACAGGCTGGCTTTGAGCAAACTTTATAGTCCACTTTGGTCTTGAACTCACAGTGATCTTTCTGCCTCAGCCTCCTAATTGCTGGGATTACAGGCATGTGCCACTATGTCTGGCTTCTGTTAGTGCTTTCATTACACAAACAAAATCCTACTAGTTATTAGTATATATTTTCCTCTCTGCAATTAGTTTATTTTGTGCCAAATTAAAAAGCTAAGTCACCTTTAGTGAAGAGAAATTCCCTTGGATGAAATATGTCATTCTCATATACTGCAAAACAAGAAAAGAGAAACCTTCTCTTGGTATTTCAATAATTCAGCAGACACAGACCAGACCTATTCATTGTGTGGAGCTTGCCTCCAAAGCAGTCCAACAAGAGAATTCATGAACAATTGAGATCCATTGATATCCAAGAATACCCTACTTTGTCTGATTTATTTCACTTATGTTTGGCTCCAGGGTGCATCCATTTTTCCTAGAGAAAGCACAAATAAATACAACTCTATAGCAGAATAGTACTCCATTGTGTATTAGTACCACATTTTCTTTCTCCACTCATCTGTTGGACAACAAAGGAAGGAAGCAGCCGACTGTGATAGGCTGGAGGTTAGTCTGGACAGGACACCCTGCCGAAAGCTGGTGCACTCCAATGCTAAACTTCTGGAGTTTCATCCTTGGATAGCTAGAAAAACACTTCGTGTTAGATTACAATGTGACTGTGGAAGAAAAGGGTACATCATGCATGTTTTGCTTTCTAAACAGAACTGGGGACTATTTCCATGAGTTTGAATTAAGATGCCTCATAATTAGATAGCATTATGGACAACTTAGGTTGTTTTCTCACCTATTCTTTCTCTATTTTAAATGTGCTTATTATATGAAAATTAAAGAATTTATAGAAGAAACTTCAAAGATTCATTCCACAATCAAAAGGAACTTTTCTTTGCTGTTAAGCCATATCACAAAATCAAATCAGCTTATTTTACTGTCATTTCTTTACTTTTCTAGCAATTTATGTTGTCCCACTAAACCAGAAGGATCTGTTATTTATTCATGTTGTCATATATATTTTGAAATTGCAAACAGCACTGTTACTATTTCAAATAGCTAGTTTAGTAAGCCAGAAATTTATGCTGACATTAAAAGCCATCCTGAGTTGCTGTTAGGGATATTTTAAGAATCTATCACTAATGTGACAAATGATGACTTTAATGGCATCATAAACGAGAAATATGAAAGCATTATTAAAAAATTGCTTCATAAAAGAGTTATCAAGTAACTATCAGTTAAGCTGTTTAGACGTGATGAAAGTTCAGCCTGAACACACTGGACCACTTCAGATACACTGAGCTAGCAATATTATAAAATGTGGAGGTAATGAACACGAAAGCTTCCGAAACTGTCTTTGCTAATCCTTCTCTGCATAAATTGTATAGCTTAGGGAAATATGCCCTATGAGACCAATTCACATTTAAAAGCCATTTTATTATTATGAAGCATTTGTTCAATCCAATGCCCAGACATATAGTTCAAAGGCCGAAACTACATCACTTACTTTAGCTTGAATATTGAAATAATGCACTTATATTTTAAAGATATGGGTTCTGCACTAAAGGGTATCATTCTATTAATTATTCAAACTCTCTGTGGTGGTTCAACATTTATGTTCCATATGCATTTTATCTTATAACTTTTTCTTTTCTTATAAATAATGCGGCCATACGTACATGCGGTGCTGCTTTAGGTTCTAGGAGAATATATTTTATTGCTGCTTTCCTCATCTTTAGAGAAGTGCTAAAACAATTCAGTGCCACTGCACAAACGTATTGGGTTCAGAAATTTAATGCTGTCTATACAGAGATTTATTTAAGGAAATTATTTCCTTTTTTTTTTTTTTTTTGAATTCCACTTGCTTCTCTGTCAGGAAAACAAAGGGGGGGCACTACTATGATCAGAAGAGTGGTCACATATTCTAGATCTTCAAGTTTCTGTATTATTACATAAATGATTTCTTGCAAAAATTCCACTTTAAACAGCATTTTAACTATGGCTGTTCTGTAAGCCATATGTAATCTACATCGTAGAAGAGAGAAAACTCATGGGGAAAGAGAAGATTTTATGGAGTGAAATACATGTAACATAAAATGGACATGCAAACATTCTTGTGCTTTACCATGGCTCTCACAGGATGATAAATGTAGTATGCATCGGAGCTACAGCAATTACAGTTTTCTCCTAGAGTGGTGGTAATCAATGTGGTAATGCATCAGAATTATGTTCAAGACTGGATAAAACATTTATTTTTACCCTATTCTCCAAATTTCTAGGTTCCTGGGTCTAGGCTGAGGCCTTCACAACCTTGAGTTTTTAACCATTTCTCAGGTGGTATGGAGACCACGGTTTGAGAATCACCTCCCTAAAAGATCAATCTGAATATATTGTGAGTTGTTATGTTCAATTTTACTGTCTGCTGTTTCAATAAATAAAAATAAATCCTTAACAAAGGCTTAATTATTCCCCTGAATTCGGAGGTAATTTAATGATTATCCCCCACAAGCCCTTTGGGACCAACCACTCATGCACAGTACTTATGATTTCCCTGGGGCACTGTAATGCCATCATATTCCTTATAAAATAATACCATCATACTATGATTAGATTTTTATAAAACTACATGTTCATACTTTTTGGCTGTAAGAATAAGTACATGGAGAGTATTTGAGCTGGAAACAATAAACATAAAAATAGATACAGTAGGGGCCAGGGAGATGGCTCAATGGAATAAGCACTTCCCTGGCAAGTGCAAGTGCCTGAGTTTGATCCCCGGTTCTGCAAAAAAAAAAAATAAATAAAAATAAAAATAAAAGATACAGCAGATTACCTGGATCTAGGGTTAGTCATTGTACCATTGGATGTAGATTCTACTACATATTTTATGGTGAAACAAAAGAGAAGGATATAACTTGTTTAAAACCTTTCAAAGTATTTAAATTTCTGTTTCACCATAGCCGTTGACCCCAGTATGACTTGCAGTTTGGGCTGGTAGCTGCTGATTTTCCTTCTTTCTGCTTTTTTCACACATGATCTCTGAGCTGTCCCCAACCTATATCATTCAAGATTTCTCCTGTTTCTCCATACTTTTCTCTTTTATTTTCATGTGATATAAGTTTCCCATTTATTGTTTTTTTAAAAAACCTGCATTCTTATACTCATGACCTTTTACTGAACCCTTGAGTTACAAGAAACTACTCCTCTTAGAAACAGGAAGAGTTATAAATAAATAATTCTATTTCTGCTGTAAAACTTTTCTCTAGTTATATGTCATCTATCTGTGTGATAGAAAAAAAATCTTCTATCTCAAAAAGTTAATGAGTTATATTACTTTTCTAGTGCTGTGTAACATATTACAGCAAAATTAACAGACTATCCAGTCTTATTATCTCACAGTATTTGTCGGTCATATTTGGGACCAACCTGCCTGCATTCTCTGATCCATGTGTCTGTAGAAGTTATGGGTGGATTTGTGTCCCTTACAAACACATGTTGAATTTCTCACCCCTTGTAACTAACTATAAATGCACTCTTCTATTGAAAATTGGGTCCTTGCAGATTTAAGTTTATATAAACTTAGTACAGTGGGCCCCATTCCAATATGACTTACGTCCTTAGAAGAAGAAGAAGATACCTTGCAAAAGAGAAATATATAAGAAGAAAACCACATGATGACTGAGGTAAAGAGCAAAGAAACACAGCTGCAAGTCAGAGAGCAAAGACTGACTGCCGCCACTGGAAAGTAGGAGGAAGGAGAACAGGGCTCCCTCAGAAAGTGCATGGTCCAGCTGACACCTTGAGTTCATACTCCTGGCCTTTTATATCCAAAGAAGAAATTCCTGGTTTTTATACCAGCTAGTTTATGATACACTGTTCCAGCAATTCTAGGAAACTAACTAAGCAGGCTAAAATCAAGGTCCTGGTGGACCCCTTGCTTCTTACCTCAATCTGAATCCCTTTTCCATGATCACTGCTGGTAGAAAGATTTACTTCCTGTGATCTAATTAGACAATGTGAGGTCTCGGTGTTGTTGGTGTTGGCTGAGGTTAGGGATCACTCCTCTATGGGCGGAGTAATTACTTGTCATGTGGGCACCATAAACAGTCAACAGCATAGTTGTTGGCTTCCTTTTGGCCTATAGGATTAAATCTCTTTTAGTTTCTGTGCTACTCAGGCAGAAAGTTTGCTTTTAAGGTAATCTATTTTTATGGACAACTGATTTTGCATCTTAATTATAGTTTAGATAAATACTTGAATGAATAATTTCGGGGTGATGTTCTTGCTTCTTGGGGCTCAGGTTTCAGGTGGAGAGGAGCAGCATCAAACTCTTCCCATTACTAGGAGGTCCTGATTTATTGGGGTTTCTCATATAGACAGAAAGAGCCCACAGTAAGAGTTATTCAAATAGACATTGTATTTCATTTTCTATTCCGTAGCAAATCATATATATATACATATATATGTATGTGTATGCTTATGTAGTGTATGTCTTCTTAATTAATGTCCAGATAACTAATTTTCCAGATTAAATGATATTTTATCTCTATTTTATATTCATGTGGTAGATATAAATATATGTATTTCTCCTTTTAATACAAGGACCACCCACACTTTTTAAAATGAGAATGAGATACATGGTCTCTATTTTTCTACAGGAATTTTCTATTTGAAATTTAAGTAATAACTAAATTGTAATTTAGTTTCTTCATCTGTATGAAGAAAACATAATAATCTTGACTCAAGGGAGCAAGATGAATACATTCTTTAATTTTTCTAAGTGGTTTATATTATACACACCTGTGTTATGTGCTGGGCTATGACACTATACAAAACCTTGTGTCTTTGTTTTCACGAGCATAACAATGTAGTGTATATTTTCTTAATTAATATCTAGATAACTAATCTTCCAGATTAATTGATGTTTTATAATCTTTATATGATATACATTGACCAAGAACTATGAATCACAATGTTCTTATATTTAGAAGTACTTTCTAGGATAGGACCATACTCCTAATGTTTAATTGCATGCTTACTAAAAATCATTTATTCTTAGTTAAGTAGTTCATATATGGAGCAAATGAAAGTACAGAAAGAGTTCTTTCTATGAAAAATCAGTGGTTATTTTTAAGACTATAAAGCTGAGTTGCTAAGACTACAATTAAATGTTAGTAAAATCATTGCAGACTCTTAGAGAAACAATCCTTCTAAGTGAATTTCTTATTCACCTTGTATTAAAAGGAAAGGTGATACTAACAAGATTTGGCTGTTAGGGCATAAACAGTACACATTTAGAATAGTTGCTGTACTCCTTACAAAGATTGTGGTACATCCTCCTTTACATTTTCTGAATCCTCATTCCACTTAGAAAACCTGATCTGGGACTTTGAAAACCACAGAGGATGCCTTCTGGGTGTTCCTGTAATATAGAAGGAGGAGAAGGAGAGGAGGAGGTGTGGAGAAGAAGGGGTATGGTGGGGACTCAGCAGAGAAACACAGGTGTAGTGTTCTGTGTGTGTTTTAAAATGAAACGCTTAAGATATTTTAGATCTGTGTGAATTACCTCTAGGAATCCTTGGTTTAAGCAACTTTTCAATTAAAATGCCCAGTCTGGCCCTAATTTTCTCAGTAAGAGTGCTCTTTCTGTGTTGTTCTAGTTTATTCTCTATTTTTATCCTATGAATGAGATTTTTTTTTAGAGAAAGCTGTATTTTAGGATAAAAGAAATATGATAAAAATGGTGTGTATTTTTCTGGCCTGTTTGTTTACTTGGGCTTCAGATTTCTTATCAAGTGGTACAAAAATAAGAGGGAATCATCAGACCTCTGCCTATTTGAATTGAAGACTTTTAAAATTGTTTCCTGGGTAATGACCACAGAGGAATAGCACGGATACCAACTTCCCTCTGTGTGTCTTTCATTGCTCCCTAATTCATTTGAAGTTGTTTATTTCATGCATAGACAGAAACAGGTACTGATGGCAACAGTTTACAATTCTCTCTGATCCATTTGAAATTTCTTGTTAGCATTCCTACCTGGCTTCTATCCGTGGACGAGAACAGTGTATGAAAACAAAAAAAAAAAAAGAATCAGATACAAACAGAGCATTAAACAAGCCCTTCTGCCTCCCGGCTTCATTTAATACTCTTCCACATACCCACGTTAATAATTCACACCGCAGAAGCCCAGCACGTCTCCATTAGGTTTGATGTCCTCTATTAAAGTGATGGCACACAACCCGGGTGAAGCCACAGTGCTAGCAATCATAGAGAGGTCAGCGGCGTCCTTGGGGTCATGTGTTAAAAGTGTTCCTCTAGATAAGTCCACCAATTCAAAAACAGGTCTCAGTAAAGCTAAATCCTATTAAGTACTCTTTATTTTAAGTGAGCATAACGGTAGAATTCCAACAAAACTGGAAAATCGCAAAACCAACTGTTTTTCCTGCATAAACAACTGAGCCTCAGGACTCCCTATTAGTTGACATTAACAAAGAAACTTATACAACATTTTGGAAAAGGAATAGTATATGAGTGGGATTTCTTGGCCCTGTGCCTACAAGTCAGGCAAGAAGGAATCTGATGTTTTATTTAAATGCTATGATGAAGGAATCTTAAGAAGAAACAGGAAGTAAAGAGCAATATCCAAGTAAAAGCCTGGAGCTTTCTAAACCTCTCACTTGTATTTCTGTTTTCTTTAAATTCTGTAATATGTAATCATTAAATTGAATCTTGTGAACTATATATCAAGAGAAATAGATAATTCTCAATGAGTATGTTTTGGATAAATTTATCCATGTAAAATCATTTTTTTTTATTTTATGGAAAGGTCTACAGGATGTTCAGGGTCTCACTACTAGATTGGACTCATAGTAATCTGCTTATTTACAACCTCCCAAGAGCTGGAATTACAGGTGTGCATCACCATGCCCAATCTCAATTACTGTCTCAGCATGCCCTGGAGGAGGGGCTGGCATGGCAGGCCTGGGGATTGAACCCTTGGGCCCTGTGCCTGCTTGCAGGTGCTTTAATCTGCTGAGCTATTTGGCCAGCCCTTGTAAAAAAATTTTTTTTTGTGTGCGGAATTTGGGATTGAACTCAGGCCTCTGTGCTTGCCAGAAAGTGCTTATTCCACTGAGCCATCTCCCCAGCCCCTGTAAAGTTTTTATACATAGAATTGTGCTCATTTTCTGAGTTCTTCACAAAGAATTACATCCTCACAATGTGAAAAAGAGTATAGCATTTGTGATGACAGTTGTCAAAATTATGTTTCAGGGATTTTCAACAAATTATTAGCCCTTGCAATATAGCTGTTATTACTAAGTTTTATGAAAGACTTGCTCCCAGAAAATTTTGTGAACAGCATAAAATCCTAAAAGTTGTAAAGACAAAATACAATCACTGTAATTTGGATGAATTACAGGAAAACATGATATTTAATTCAAAAGAGTTAAAAAGAGAATAGAATGTTTGTACCAAAATTATATGCCAAATAAAATAACAAAGTATGGAAACCAAGTTAAATGGAATAAAGTGAATTTTATCTGTGAAAACAAGTAAATCAGTTTTAGAACTGGGAGGTGGAATTTATTTAAAAATTCAATGAGTTTTATTCCAGGTACCAAAAATTTTTAAATTACATATATTTAATTAAAAATCATGTGTAATATATAAATGAACATACATCATATATCATATATGCTAATTATTATTTGAGGTAGAATAAAGAAGGATAGAGAGGTAAAACATGCAGAAGAGGCCATGAGTATGTATTAGCCATCAGCTTGATGGCTTCAGCAAGAGGTTGAATTTAGTCGAATGTAACCAGCCTGTGTATCTGCATTAAATGTGTCCTTCCTTGCTCTCTTCCAGGTTGTTTGTTATATCCAGACTCTGACTTTCATACCCTGGTAATGTGGCACAACTGAGAGCTGAAAAAGAAATGTTAATTTTCATCTATGTCTGGTACTTGAAAAGGGTAGGAAATTAAGACAACAAAGTCAACATGTGAATTAGGATTAAATTATACTTAAATGCTTCAGAGAAAATAGGAATAAAATTATAAATTTAGACTTTAGCATCATATGCTCTTAAAAGCAAATAAGTAGTGGTAATTATTATTTTTTTAATTATAAATAAAGCTATCATGGTAAGCAAAGTAGTTAATGCTGGCCATAAAAGCAAATCATGCTTTAATCAATTGCATGTATGTGATGTATACTGTCTATTTTCTATGCAGTTATAACTACTAATTATTGGGAGCTTACTATTTGCCAAATATGTTTGATGCACCTTTTACAGATTAACTTATTTAAGTTTGATAAGAATCATCTCCATTTTAGAGGAAGAGAAATTAAGACTTGAAAGTTGAAATAACCTCCTTAGCTAATCACATGTAAAAAGAAGCTGACCCCAGACAGGGTCACTAATAGCCAAGCATTCAGTTACTACTGCTTCACTATGGTTTTTTAAAACGGATGACAGTCTAGATACGATCACATATTTATGATGTCATGGAATTCCCCAACACACATAGAAATACAAAACTTAAAAATGATAAGATTTTTTTAAATGATGATATTTTTAAGTCCCACATTAATTAAATCATTCGTTTACTCACACCAAAATAATTTTGTATATTCTACCCTCCTCCAAAATAAGACATAGCTGGAAAAAGATCAGCCTTGAGAACTAGATATTAAAAGCACCAGTCCCAATCAGCCCATCATTGCCCTTCTGCCATCTCTATTCTCTTGCTATGTCACCACTCAATAAGGCAGGGGTGTGCTGGCTGTGGATGGCATTTTTCATCTCTAGCTTTCCAGGCTGATTATTTTCTGGTTAGGACTTATTTCCTGGGTAACATGGGGGGAGAGGTATTAGGGATATAAAGATGACTATGCTATAATACTTTCTTTCAAAAGCATTCTCATCTGAATAGAGAAAACTTGAACAGTATGAATATTTGCCACATAACTACATATCTGAGCCTAGTGTTAGATGTATTTGTCAAATGCTTCGAAATGCAATCTACTGACTGCACTGGACACAGAGTCTCTTCTGAAGAGATTTAAGAGGGCAAAGGTATAAAACAATCTCTCAGTTATGATGGTTGCAATGTGAGGGGTGGTGTTTCAGTGCAATTTCCTCTCTCTGAGACATAATAGCAAATACCCACTACTTAGAGGAAGAAACGCTTGATGTGCTCATGAGTGAAGGCTCTGAGGCAGAGACAGCATTGCAGTCAGGTGTCATGGAGCAAAGATGCTTAGCTTCCCACAGATGAGCAAAGGAAGAGGGCCAAATAGTCATGGGCAAGGGACCATGTACTGTTTCCAAGGTCACCTCTCGAACCACATAGACATTCCCAAGAGTGTGCATCATCACACATCTACAACACGGTTCTTAATCCCATGTTGTTACACATCAGGTATCATGCTCACAGGTGGAACTGTGGGGACTATAGCACTGATTTGGTTTGGATGTCAATTCTTATGAAAGTAAAATGATGTTGGCCACCCTATGGAAAAATGAAATTGTTACAATGAGAGAACCTCATGTTGTAGGCATAGGACAGTACAAAGTGGACCAACTATATATAGTGAAAATCACTTAAAGGATATATTTATTCAAGTAAAAATTACACAGTGATTAAAATTTTGTTTGATGGGTAAACAGAGACTCCTTTTGATTTTTTAAAAATCCATCTTAAAAATCATTCTTTCAGGGAATGGGTAGAGCAGAGTTCAGGTCTCAAGTCCTATATGTTGGACAGCTCTTCTGTCACTTGGACAAAATCATCCACACTCACAACTTCAAAGAGGAGAAGTTTATTTTGGCTGGGAATTTCAGTCTATGCTCAACCAGGCTGAACAGAAATGGCCAGTGGGGGCGGGCGGGCAGGGAGATATCTCAGCAATGCAAGCATCTGCCTGGCAAGTGCAAGGTCCCGAGTTTTATCCTCAGTACTGAGGAGGGTGGGGAAGGAAGAAATGAAGAAAAGGAAAGAAAAAAGAAGAAAAAAAAATAAGGCCCAGTGAAACATCGCGTGGAGGAAGCTGTTCAACCCCAGGTATCCAGGAAGCAGAGTGAAAGGGAAGTGGGGGGACAAGAACACAGTTCTTCAAGTGACCACTCAGCTACCCACTGTGAATCAGACTCCTCTGTCTATCAAGATATTCAGCTGGTAGCACATCAATGCGTGGACCCAATGCCCAGCATAGTACCCTCAAAATCATCATCCTGAAAACACACAAGACTCTGGGGAGATGCTTTAGATATTAATTATGACATCATGACCTTCACTTAGCTCATATAACTGGAGAAGCTACCTCCATAAGCACCAGTGTATTCTTCTAAAATATGGAAAATAATCATGTCTTCTCCATTTAATTCTAAGGTTTTGTTGTTGTTTTAATGTATTTGGTTGTTACAGGGTCTCACTATGCAGCTCGATCTCATGGTGGTCCTCTTGTTATCAGCCTCCCTAGCATGGGGATTACAAGTATATGCCACCATGCTCAGACTCTGCGGAAGGCACAGCCTGCCCTGATGGTGGGGCTACTGGAGCATGTGGTGCTGGGGATGGAACCGTGGTCCCTGCGCTGGCCTAAGCTTGTCTAAGCAGGTGCTTTAGTCCCCTCAGCTATCTTGCTGGCCTTAATTCTAAGGTCTTGGAGGAAATTATTTTTAAGAGATGAAGTGTCTTTCTGGCCTATAATAAATGCTTAGAAAGTGATAATGCTTGTTATTCAAGGTGTGTTAAAATATGAAGAATTTATACATTTAAAAATATTACAGTAGGAGGCTGGGGAGATGGCTCAGTGGAATAAGTGCTTCCCTGGTAAGTGCAAGGGACTGAGTTCGATCACTTGTTCTGAAAAAAAAAAAAGAAAAATTATAGTAAAGGACACATTGGCATTAATCCTCCCAACATGCTCCTCCTAGCTTTCTCCACATGTCCTATTCCATTCCCCAGCTCTCACAATCTCTTTTACATAGCTCTGCTTTTTCATAACAGTTATCACCTTGGAATACTGTAAATGATTTACTTGTGATGTATCTCTCTCCCCCCATGAGAAAGTGAACACTCTAAAAGCAAGGACTTTATATGCTTGCTTTTGAGTGTTTTATTACAGGTAACTAGAATATAAAAATATACTATAAATCTTTGTTAAGTGAGCAGATACTATTGACTATTAACTATAATTAAATCTCTCAGCAAGAGCGTTGATGGTTTATAATGAGTTTTAAATAAAGAATCTACTATCACTCAATCTGTCCTAAAAATCATCTCCCGTCAAGGTAGCCATTTCCAAAAAAATGAAAATGCAAGTACCTGCCATTATTGCACTTGATTTAAGTCAGATATGTTAACCTCAAACTTCAACTTCTTTCCTCTGAATTTATGTTCAAAGCCTGGCATTTTTTCTCTGTGGTTCAGCTTTGCTGTACAGAAACTGGAAGTGAGACCCAGCCCACATGACAGGCAGGTGCTTCAGGGAGAACATGGGGGAAGGCAGAGCCTGCAGGACTGGCTCAGCTCGCTGTCGGCCTCCACCAGGGCCACTACCAATCTCTGCCTCCCAGGGTTCATCTTTGCAGGTCCCCATCACATTAAACCAAGGTCATTTATTGTGACCAAAAACATAGTGTAGTGGTGGAAAGATGTTTCCACGATTAAGTGATGAAGAATATCAAAACTTTTATCTTGGTCATACAATTACTTCATTTGTTCACTTTGGGGAAGCTAGTTGTCACACTGAGTGCCTACGGAAAGACTCTCATGACAGGGAGTGGACACCTTCTAGCAGCACAAGGGAGCAGAGAGACAGATTTCCCAGGCCAAGCAAGCCCAGAGATCATTGAGATCTGGGCTGCATCTTAACTGTAACCTCTTGAGATTTTCTAACCTTAAGATTTTCATATCCTGGACTCTAATTCATAAAGATACACCTAAGCTGCCCAAGTTTCCCAGATCTTAGAAATTTTATGAGACAATAAATTTTAACAAGTTAGCTTTTAAGATATTCACAAGTATCTTCTGAATTTTTGTATTTAAGTGGTTATTTCCTCTCTCTGAAAAGAAAGGGGAATTTGGACAGAGAGAGGGAGAGAGAAACAGAGAGAGAGAGAGAGAGAGAGAGAAGAGGAGAAGAGAGGAGAGGAGAGGAGAGGAGAGGAGGAGAGACAGTTTCCAAAGTTCTGTATATAGATTTGTTATTTTATTCATTTCCTGTACTGTATATTATAGTATCCCAACAGCAAGCAAAGGGTCATTCCTTATTTTTATCAAAATATTGCTAGTGTTTATGGTTCTAATAGAATTTTAGTAAGATGGGGTCTATAAATGTCTTTTGAATAAGTGCATGAATGAAGTGATCCATTCTGAATTTGGTGAGCTGTTTGGTCCCACTGAAAACTGAAGGATAGCAGAGGTCAGATTCAGTCAGGACACATGTGGAAAGACTACGGTGAGACAATGAAGGCAGACACAGTGCCCCACCGCCTGTTGCCAGTTACCTAACACATAGGACACATGTCTGTGTTAGTCACTTTTATTGCTGGGACATAGTACCTGGCATACACAACTTACATTGGTTTCAACACAGAAATGACACAGCAGAGGGTCCCAGTAGAGGGAAACTACTCAACCCATGGTTACCAGCAAAGCAGAGAGAGGAGTCAGGGACAAGAATATATCCTTTCAGGTCACATCCTCAGTGACCCATCTTCATCCAGGCACCACCTCCCAATAGCATGTTTAGGTACAGAACCAGCATAGGCTAGTCCATGAATGAGCACAGTGTTCCTGTGATCCAATCTGTTTTTGAAAGCCCCACTCATAAACTCAGGAGACTTTTGGAGGACAGATTAAGTCTAAACTGTAACAGGGCACATAGAAATGAATAACAGAAAATGTCAGCAATCTCCCTTGGGGTAGTATTTTATGCCCAAGTTGCAACTGATTTTTTTTTTTTTTTTTTTTTTTTGCGG
>NDGN010284762.1:0-14393 GCA_002564285.1 Tympanoctomys barrerae
AACGCTATTGACTTTTAGGTGTTGATTTTATGTCTTGCTACATTTATGTGTGCTAAGCTGTACCCGTATCTGTGGCATGAAGCACACTTGACCATGATGTGTGATTCTTTCGACAATTCTCTGTACTTCACTTGCAAATATCTTGCAGCCAAATTTTGCTTCTATGGTCATTACAAATGTTGGTTTATAGTTGGCCTTTTTAGTTGGATCCTAATTAGTCCTTGGCATCAGGATAATGCCAGTTTCCAGAAATAATTTTGGGAGTACTCCTTTCATTTGGATTTCATTAGACAGTTTGAGGAGTATTTGACATTAGATCTTCCATGAAGTTCTTGGAAAATTCAGCACTGAATCCATCAGGACCCATGTTTTCTCAGTTGGTAGGTATTTTATTATTATTATTTCAGTTTCATTATATGTCATTGAACTAGTCAAGGTTTTTAAGACTTCTTGGTTTAGTTTTCATACTTCATACATGTCTAGGAATGTAACTATTTCTTCTGAATTCTCTAAATTATTAGTGTGCTAGTTTCCAAAATAGTTGCTGTCATGGTTTGGTGTTTTTGTAAGGTGAACAATATAGTACAAGACACATATTAGAATATTAGTTTATCAGGAATCACCCAACAATCAAATAAAACAAGTGCAAGAAATCTATCCACACACGAAATACTAAAGATTCCTGCTGAGGTCCTGAATCCTGCTACCCTGCATGAGTCCAGATGAAAACCTAGGGCTCATAAGAATGTCATGCACAAGTCCAATTGGAGGCTTAGAGCCCACAACAAAATCTCACGCAGGCCCGTTTCATGGATCTGTGCTGGAAAGGCTCAGGAGTCAGTGGTGGAAGCTAGAAAGTCTATGCGAGCAGGATGAAGGACCTGTGCTATCAGGCTGAGGGATCTAAATTGGAGTTGTAAGCAGTGCTCTAGGTTAGCAGTAGAGCTCTCCCAAAAGTACCACAGCCATTCTTGACAATAGTGAGGACCCGAACTCTTCCAGAGATGAAGAAAACCAATGTAACAAGCTTCTCCATGAAGCTGAGCAGTGTGCCATCTTCCCCTCTGGACCAGGAAGTGATGTTCACAACGAGGACCAGAGCTTCTCCAAAGTTCAACAGGAAAGCCAGCTCAACAAGGTCCTCCAGCGGAACAGCCCAAGAAAACTAGCAGCTTCCAACAGTTCCAAAAGCTTCTCCAAAAAGCACCCCTAACAGTGCTTTTGGAACCTTCTCCTGCTCTCCTTTCTGTTGCTGGCAACAACCCTCAGATGGGCCTCCCACACCCAGCACCACGATAGTTTAATTCATCTGGGTATAGTAAGTTGACCACCAGTTAGAAATCCACTACAGATGCTAGTCACTTTTCTGGATTTCAACAGTGTCTATTCTGATTTTTCTCTTCTTTGTTTCTAACTGTATTGATTTGGGTCTTTCTTTTCTTGTTTTGGTAAGAATGGCTATAGCTGTTTTTATTGTGTTTATTCATTAAAAGAACCAACTCTTGTATTCATTGACTCTATATATTGTTTTCTTCATCTCCATTTATTTCAGCTCTGTCTTTGCCATTTCCTTCCTTGTGTTAGCTTTGGAATTTGATTGTTTTTCTTTATGGAGGACCTCAAAGGAAGTGCACAATTTGCTTATTTATTTGGGCTCCCTTTGGTTTTCCAATGTAGGCATTCACAGCTATAAACTACCTTTATGGGACTGCTTTCATTGTGTTCTGTAAATTCTGGTATTTTGCATGGGTATTATCACTTAATTGGAGTAACAATCTAATTTATTTCTTCATTTTTTTCTATGAGCCATTAAATGTATCATACAATTTCTGTATTTTGACATAATGTTAGTAGCCTCTTTTGCCATCAATTTTTTACTTTCATCACGCTATGATCTGATGACATGATGGCATCTGTTTCAGTTACTCTTCTCTCATCACTGGGAAAAATACCCAACACCCAAATGAAGGAAGGAAAGGTTTGTTTAGCTCACAAGTGGAGGTTTCAACAGTACCAAGACCATAATCCTAGCAGTACTAAGACCCATAATCCCAGTGGATCATGAGTTAATCTCAAACTCTAGAAGTCCCTACACCATGACCACATGAAGCTTTGAGGGGTCAACTAGACACAAACCATAAGAGCACCATTTTGATTCTCTGCACTTACATGTTCTTTTTTTGACTAGCTTTTGGTCTGTTTGGACAAAGGTTCCATGTGCCACCAAGAGGAATGTGCATTCTATTATTGGATGGAACACTCTGTCGATGTCTATTAAGCCCATTTGTTTGAAAATTGTGTTCAGCTCTCATATCTCTTCATTCATTTTTCTGTGTGTGTGTGTGTGTGTGTGTGTGTGTGTGTGTATCTAGTTGGTCCATCCATTCATTAAAGTGAGATATGGAGGCTAGCCAGATAGCTCAGTGGATTAAAACACCTGCTTAGGCAGACTCAGAGGTCAGAGGTTCGATCCCAGCCTGCTGTGCCAGCCCTGCCCCTGGGGCTTGCTCAGACAGCAATTGAGACTGGGCATGGGTGGCCTGCACCAGTAATGGGCATGGTGGCCTGCACCAGTAATCCCAGCACTTGGGAAGTGAAAACTAGAGAATCACGAGTCTGATATGTGTAATGAGACCCTGTAGACCCTGTAGTAAGCTGAAAACAAGAGAATCACTATAAATTCCAGGGATGGCCAAATAGCTCAGCGGAGTAAAGCTCCTGCAAACAGGAGCAGGGACTGGGGGTTCGATCCCCGGGCCTGCTGTGCCTGCCCCACCCCTGGGGCATGCTGAGATGCCAATTGAGACTGGCTGTGGTGGTGCTGTGGCCTGTAATCTCAGCACTTGGGAAGCTTTAAACAGGAGAATCACTATGATTCTGATGTAGTAGTGAGCCCCTGAACACCCTGTACACCCTTCCTTAAAATACAGAAAAAAAAAGTGAGATACTGAGGTTCCTTACTATAATTCTGCTTCTCTGATCTTTTATGCCCAGTTATACTTGTTCTGTGAAAACGAGTACACGGTGGTTTGGTCCATATCTGATAACATCTGCAACCTCTTCTTGCAACACAGTTCCCTTAATCGACACGCAATGATCTCCTCTGCCTATTCTGACACACGTTGGGTTGAAAGTCCACTTTGTCTGAGAACAGGGAAGTTGGTCAACTTTTTTCTTTTCAGGTTTCCAGTGTATATTAATGCCATTTTACACTATTTGATTTTTAATTTATGAGCTTCTTTTTGGATAAATTGTGTTTATTGTATATATAATACCACTGAATTTTGTTTTCTGATCCATTCTGTCCATCTGTCTTTTGTGTGGAGAATTGATAGTGTTCACATTGGGTGGTATTGCTGAAAGGTACTGAGTTAGGAATTATTTTCTTTGAGAGCTTGAAACATTTCTCTGTAACCTTGCTTGTCCTTTAAAGTTTGTGTTGAGAGGTCTCCTGTAATTCTCACATCTTTAACTTTATAAGTTGTTTGTTATTTTCCTCTAATAGATTTTAAGAGCCTCTTCTTGTGTTGGACTCCTTGGATATAGACTACTGTGTGTCCCAAGGAGTTTCTTTATTTGTCATGCCTATTTGGAATTCTATATGCCTCACTTATTCTTTTCATATATTTAAAAAATGTTCTACTATTGCACCAAATAGGCTTTTGTGCCATTTGTGTTGTCTCTGACTTTTCTGTAATTCTAATTCATTCTAGATTAGCCTTCTTTGTGTTATCTAACCTCTGTTTGATCCATGTATTCATATTCTCTGCTTTTTAATGTTATAACTCATTAATTGACCACCGATAGCCATCCTATCTTCTAGTTCTCATGCTCTTTTTGCATTGATCACAGCTGTTGACAATGCTTTTGATACAATTTTTAACCTCCTGAAGTTCTATTCAGTAGAGTTTTTTTTTTTAAATAGACTCTAGTTCTTTCCTATGCTTGGTGCTTATATTTTGCATTTTTTTTGTTTAACTTAGCTAGCTGCTTTTCTGTAGTCTCACTGACTGTTTTGTTTTTTAGAACCATTTTCAGTTTCGTTGTATTGTCACTGTGCTTATCAAGCACTTTGCTGAGCTGGTCTTCTGTCAAGAAGGATAACATCTTGTGTTATCTTTTTAAATGATTTAGCTGTGTGGGTTTTGATTGTCTCTCTCTCAAGCCTCATTGCCAGCTTGACTAATAAGAGAGCTTGGGGAGGGATTGTGTTGCCTCATCTTCTCTTGTTTCCATTTTGTTTGTGCTAAGGTTTTGCAATTTGATGATAGTGGAAAACTTTAGTTGCTAGTATGGAATCCTATTTAGTTAATGGCTGTTTTTCAGTGACATCCATGGGCATAATTAGCTACAACCCTTACAGTTCTCTAGGAATGGGACACAATGTTGTTGATGACATGAAACAATATACTTATTACATATAGAGAAAGCCAGCTAACATCAGCAAGTAGGTCTCCTTGAGTGCAGTAGCACAATAGGAGCAACACCAAAGCATCAAAGACAAACTAAATGTTTACATACCCTACAAACCATCATGCACCACCATTATTAAACATAGAAAAGAGATGGGAATCATAGTGCAAGCACTAGCACAAGCCAAATATTGACCTATAGTAAATATTTACTAACTGCAGCATCTCTACCTCCACTATTAATAGAACAATATTCAACGCTAAAGACATAGAGTTAACTGTCTAAAGGTTCATAAAGCTCGGTGATTGTATAAGCAAGGGAGGAGATCCAGAGAAGGAGAAACATAAACTGTGAAATATTAATCAGTGGAAGATAAGAAGGAAGAGAGATAATGAGATAGGAGTTACTATTGAGAAGTAAAAGAAAATTAATAGTATTAGATAATAGTAACAGATGACAGTACCAACACTTTTGGATCCAACTTGCTTGGAAAGCTATTCTCATTGTGCCTGATCTCAAGTCATGAGGGACAGAGCCTGCCTCCTTGCCAGTATGAGGTCACACTAGTCAGGGTGATGATTTCTAACCTGCACCCTCTTCATGGCTCATTCCCACAGCTGTCAATTGTTCAATCCACATGGCAAGGTTACACCAGAAACCCTGAATAACAAACTGGATTAAGCATTCTGCCAAAAAGGCAGATTCTTCACTGGGTTTCTTCTACTCCAGCTTGCTGTGAAGGAGTCACTTTTAGAGGGCAGCCCCACACCATGTGTCTTGCTCACTGTACTAATAGTTTTTTCATGGAGCTAGTCCCGTGCACCAGGTCTACTATTTCTCTCTGAATGTGCAAACTCTGCAGGGCCTACAGTCTCTCCTCAGGCACTGTCTCAGTTACTCTTCTCTCATTGCTGGAACAAATACCCAACACTCAACATGAGGGAAGGAAAAGCCTATTTAGCTCACAGTTACTGGAGGTTTCAGTCCATGCTCAGCTGGCTCCAAGGCAGACGGGCACAGGGCAGAAGGCAGCAGCTCATGGAGGCAGAGGGAAGCAAAACAGCAAGAGCAAAAGAGAGGAGCAGCAGCAACAATGGCTACAAAGAGCAAGTCTGTGTCTCTTCTGTTACATGCAGGCTCTCTGCCCCAGGCTGGGTGTAGCACTTGCACCCATCATCCCAGAAGTACTCAACTGCATAATCTCAGCATCACTCCCATCCATAGTCACAATGGACCATGAGTTAATTGCAAACTGTAGAACTGCACCTTGATGATTGCAGGAGGATATGGGGGGGGGGGACAAAGACGCAAAAACCATAATAGGCATCAACCTTATCTCTGAGCAGGTTGGTCTGTTGTTCTGCACCTCTGCTTTTTGGGGTTGAGAAAGAACAAAGCTCAAAATGGACTCTAAGTTCATGGATGGCTGTGGCCAGGTTCGTGGAATCTGGGGGCATGGGCAGCTGAGACAAGCACTACGTGAGGGCGTGTTATTCTATCAGTGTGGAGCGCATGGTGGGCTTCTCCTTCCATACAAGGCACGAAGGCCTCTATTCAGTTCTTATGTGGAAACTCGCTGATGACAAATGATGTGCAGCCTCTTAAACTAAGATTTAGTTTATTTAGTTGTAACACTGGCTTCAAAGACTAAAATGATTCTCTCTTAAGCTGAAAGCCTTGGGGAAAGAGTGCTCTTTGTCCCAACTCTTGTCAATTTAAGAACTTAGCCAAAGAAAAACCTATTGAGTATATGAAATAATTTCAAAATAAGTTGTTCATTTCCGTGATCATGAAGGAACATGGAAATTCAAATATAGAACAATAGGAGTCAGTTACATAAATTTGGATTTACTAGGTTAAGTAAGAAACATTCCTAGGCATGGTGGCGCACACCTGTAATCTTAACATTTGGGAGTTTTAGGTAGGAGGTTTGCCAAGAATTTGAAGCCAGCCTGGGCTAAGTAGAGTTCAAAGCCAGTCTGAACTATGTGGTAAGATCCTCTCAAAAAAGTAACTGATACTAAATATGATGGTGTAGAGAATATTACTGATGTGAAGCAATACTTTTACTATATTAGGCAAATAGCTGATCTGTATACAAACTTACCCTACTGTTATGGCTTAGGTGTAAAATATGTCCCCACTTCCACCGAGCCTCATATTTGGAAGGTGAGAAGCACATAAACTCGAGGTTAATTTAGAAGGAGGGCTTGCTTGAATCATTGCAGATGCAAAGGAAGAGAAAGGGTCCAGGTCGACTCCAAGTTGTATAGTTTCAGGTATTAGGGGAAGGGAAGTGCCATTTCCTCAAAGCGGGAAAGACTTCAGAAAAGCAGAATTGAGAAGAAATATAAATCTTTGATTTTTATGTTTGTTAACCTCCAGATATATTGGTTTAACCTTACCGCTACAAATTACTACATACACACTTACTGTGAAAGAAACACAGTTTTATTGTTATCTTGCTGTTTTGTACAGTTAAGATGCATCTAACTGGGATAAAAATCAAGATATCACAGATCTTACTTCCCTTGGGAAGCTGTAATGGAGAATTTACTTTCTTGCCTTTTCCACCGTTGGAAGCTATCAGAGTTTCTAAACCTTTTGTCTCAATATCTCTTTTATATTCTAGAATGATTGACAATTCAAAACATTTTATATGTCATATTATTATATCAAAATAGAGATTTTAATGTCTTTATTATTTAACGACAGTGACATTTATTTATGTTTTTAAAAATCCATTTATGACAAAATGGATTATTTTTTTATTCTGGGGAAGGGCCTACAGGGTGTTCAGGGTCTCACTGCTAGATCGGACTCTTAGCGATCCACCTGTTTACAGTGTCCCAAGAGCTGGGGTTACAAGTGTGGACCACCATGCCTAGTCTTAATTGCTGTCTCAGCACACCTGGGAGAGGAGCCAGCATGGCAGGCCCAGGGATTGAACCCCCTGTCCCTGCACCTGCTTGCAAGCACTTTAATCCGCTGAGCTATTTGGCTGGCACTGAAATGAGTATCATTGACCTGCAGAGATTCTCTCATTGTAAAAACTGCTGGTCCAAAGTAATTCTTACCCCCATTCAATGACTGATGGGCTCAAAGGCACATCCCATTGTTAACATTTTACTAGCCACATGATTTGACCACATTACTCAAACTTCAACTCATGAATCTAGAGGCAAACTTCACTCAGAACTTCTGAGAAATCAGCTTTAGTTTTAAGATAAAATAAGCCAGAAGAGGATCTCTGTTTCTTGGGTTATTGCGACAGACAGAAGGCAGCTGGTTTGCCTAGGATAGTTCTTGTTTATGTCCCTTTTCTTTAGAATATTAGCAGCACTATCTTTCACTTTTTGAAATTTCCCAGTTTAATTGATAAATTGAACACTCTAGGAAATGGATATGAAACAAAGGATTGCAACAGCTGTTTTTGCCAGAATGAAGAAAGTGTGAAGAAGGCAAAGCTGGTGATCCTCAAAACCACTGAAGTGGAAATAATCAGGGAACTCGTAGGGCACCAAAGAGAGGGCCTATGAATGCGCTCAGCTGAGGTCAGGTGACTGGGACACATTCTATTCTAATCTATTTCTTAATTAATCTATTTCTCAAAATCATTTGCAGTTTGGCCTTGAGTATTCGTGACTAGAGACAACCTAACTTACTGGCAAACCTCCACACTCTCAAGTGGAAGATTACAGTAGCTTGGCAGACATTCCTTCAGGGTTCTCCTTGGTGATATAACATGCACATTCACTTACAAATAGTCTTAAGAGTTGAAATTTGTCTTTTACAAAAATGAAGTTACTAAATATATTTCATGACTTAGAATTTTTTTTTCATTTTTATAGTTTCATATTATCTCATCATGTAAATATACCAATCTTTTCCATCTGTTCTTTGGCATAGAGTTTCTTTCTAGAGCTTGCTACTGCCAAAAGGTAGAATAGACATCCTTTGTCTATTCTACTACGCTAAGGTAGATGCCTACATTTGGAGTTGGTTTTACGGGGGTTATTATTTCTAAAAGTATTTATGAAAGACTTTAAATGAGAAAGAATAAAATAAAGATTCAAAGACATACAACGTGAAGTCTGAGTAAGTACTAAATTTAGTAGTGAAACACTGGAGAAGGAGAGAGGCTTGCAATTTCCTTAACTGATATCTTTTGTTATCACTGACATTGTCATTACTAGTTTCCTGTACATTTCATGAAAGGAACCTAGATGGATAATGAAAGAGAACTCAGGTCATTCATTTGGAAATTCTTTCTTCCCTTGGCATAGTAAGGAAACAAATTTTATACATTGGATATAATCAGTAGCTACATAGAAAATACTCATTCAGATATCATATTTTATTGAGAATTGCAAGGGCTATTTTGTCAGTGGCTGGAAAATCATTCTATAAATTAAAATACAATGTAGAAGTCTAACTCTTGAAAATTATGTCTTTTATTTGTATTACTTTATGAGGCATGTGAGAAGGCATAAATTCAGTAGTGCCTGCATAACAATTTCTTCTGATATTGATAACTTATGTAAGCATTTATAGAGGAGTAAAAAAGATGATTAACTAAAACATCAGATTGTTCTACTACTATCTGTGTCAGTCATACTTGGGAAAAATATCTAATATAAAATGTATATCATAGGTAAATGATCTACAAGGTGAGCTTGTGGTGACTGCCTGCAGAGTCAGGGTGGAAGATGCAAAGGGTTCAAGTGAGTGTCTGGAGAATCCAGAATTCTCCAGACAAGAGATCCAGTCTGGATCTTCTGGACAAGAGGATCTAGGCAACAGCCTGAGGCCTGGAGCTCACTGAGGATTCTCGTGTTAGTCCATGTTGGAAAGATGGAGAGTATGCACTTGGCAACTGAAGAGGGGGACAGATGTCCAAAGGCAAAGTGGAGCTTGAAGCTCTTCTGAAAACCTCCAAGGGAGATATTCTTCTGTTTTCTTATTTTTATTCCACCCAGGTGACAGGCCCACCAGTTAGTGCAACCCACACCCAAGAGGGCTCTTCCTTGTTCAGTAAGGTTAGCATCCACACACACCCAGAGCTGTGCTAACCTGATCTGATAGGTGTTTCTTATTCAAGTGGACACCCCAACTAACTACCACATTATCTGTTTACAAATGCTGTATTCTTTATTATATAGTGATATCTACGCTATAAAAAAGGAGTAATTTCTCTGTCTCTGTCTCTCTTTGTCTTTCTCTTTCTCTCTCCACCCCAGTCTGTCTGTCTTTCTCTCTATTCCCCTCCTCTGAAAGATACTGAGTATAGTACCCAATGCCTTTATACTGAATAACATTGCAGCATGATTTGTCTGTCTATTTAGCTATTTATTGGTTTGAGAGAGAGCATCCCTAAGCCACTAAGTCAGACTGGACTTCAGTATGTGGTCACCTTATCTCACCCTTTCTGAGTGCAGGGATTACAGGAGTGTGACGCATCACCCAGGTCACTCTGTTTTTTTGTTTTTTGTTTTTTGTTTTTTTGGCGAAACCAGGGATTGAACTCAGGTCCTTGCGCTTGCCAGGCAAGCCCTTATTCTACTGAGCTATCTCCCCAGCCCCCAGCTCACTCTCTTTTTGACCGTTCAGTTTGGGATAAGCTTTTCAAAAAGACAGGACCAAGAAAATGAAGGTGGAGGAATTAGATATATAATAAACAATTCATCAACTCATTTAAATACTTATACTCCAATTAAATTATGTAAGCAGTTTTGCCAAACAGCAATTCATTCAATGCACATAGAGTTCAAGGATTATTCAATATTTCTATTTGTAGATTCTGAAGGTTTATAATTACCACAAAATTTATTAAAACTAGCTTAAAACATTGAAAAGAAGTATTTAATGATAAGAATATTGTTGCATATTATAATGTATTTATATAAGCAAAATACACAGACTTGGGACAATATTAAAAATATAAATAATGGAATGTTTTCCTCTTAGCCTTTCCTTGTTTTCAAGAGCACTGCTTTTATGAAATAACTTTCTGGAGATACACAGGCAGATGGATGGATGACATTATTGCTTTTCTGGCTATGTAGCCTTTGCTTCTAGTAAAAATATTATGCCTGTCCTCACTTAACATGACAATGCATAATCCCAATCCAGTACACCTAGAGCATACACATTTAACTCTTTGTGAGAAGCTAATTATGCCATTATCATTCTCTTAATGTTAAACATCTACGTTATTTCTCTATTGTAATTACTAATGACAATTACAATCTTCATGCATGTCCTGTTATACGTAGAAACATTTTAGTACTCAAAAAACATACACATTTAGCTAGGTATAATGGTGCACACTCTCCACTCAGCAGGCTGAGGCCAGAGAATCATGGTAAGTTCTAAGGCAGCGGGTACCACATAGCAAGACCCTGTCTCAAACAAACAAACAAGCAAAAAAATTTTAATTTTCACAATAATGAAAGTTTGCAGTCTACATATGATAAGCGAGTTCCACAAATAGTATGTGGGTTGTCTGCTTCCCAGCATATTTTTAAATTTTTTGATAAAAATTGTATTTTACAATAGTTTTTATTTCTATAAATATAAATAAGATTCAGATTCACTTTGTGTGCTTAACAGCTTTTTCTGCCCTAGTTTTTGGTCAATTTGTTGTTACTATTATATATTAAGTAAATTACAATGCTGTGTATCATGCTTATAGGAATAACATTTAACCATTTTCTTCAATATATTTATAGACTAATTATTTTTACTCCACAGAAAAGAACTACTGTATTTTTCATATAGGACACTGCTAATGAAAACAATATACAGATGATAGATGGATGGATGGATACATTTTACATACCAATAGAAGCACTCTCTATATTTGTTTTTCAGAAATTTTTGACACTATTTGAGCTTAGGATTGATCACCATAAAAGCAAATTAGTTGGAGGGGCTGTGAGACCTCACCAATATTTATGTTATCTGATGTAACTCTATTGAAATTTATTTCTTAGTCTTCATAAAACAAAAGTTGATCTTTGTATATATATAAAAAAGAAAGTAGATCAATGAAGGGTAGAAAAGACATGACACTAAATAAACTTGTTCCTCAAAACACTGCCAGCAGCATCACTCTAGTGCGATTTTCTCAGAAGTCACTTGAGGTTGGGTGTATATTCTGTTATTTGGAGAATGGAGCATAGTCTCTGAAATCCTACAACAAAAGAAAATTGTAGGTGTTTTTTTTTCCCCTTTCGTCATGTTTCTCATCTCCTCTCCACTAATTAAGCAGTCTCTGAGGCCCTTAAACTTTGAAGGTTCACTCATTACCTGGCTTCTCTGAGTCCACAAAAGGCAACATCTAAAGCTTCAGTATTGGCCCGTCACTTTGGTGACTGCTAATTGAATGTAATTACTTTATTTTGTGTCGGGGTTCGTACTTGTAACACTGCCTTGTAATAATTTAAATTGTCTGCATACTGCTGGGTCCTCCTGGACGCCAGAGTGGAGACGGTCAGGCAGCCACTGGGCCTCGAGAGCAAAGTCAAATGTGAGGAGACATTGTCATTTGGCTACCCCCTCATTAGCTGTCCTCTATGGCTGTCTGTTGTTTTGAGTGGACAGGATGTGTAGGGATGGAGTCTTGCCCCTAAAAATAGCTGGGAAAACATGCATTTGGATGTACAGTAATTGGTTGCTTAGTTGATCATAGATATTTTTATAGACCTTGGGAAAAGGTAAGGTATTTTTAAGTCATGAAATGCCATATTCTCTCTATGTGCATCACTCTCTGTACAGAGGAAGATGGAGAAAGTAAGAGCTATAATAACAAGACAAAAAAATCAAAAAACTAAAATTAAAATGTATAGTTTTCCTTCCTTGTGTCATTTAAGGAATTTGAAGAATAGGATGCTGATAAAGAATAAAGTCCAATGCCCTTGTTCTTCCCCTGGTCTAATAATGTGGCAATCACCTTGCTTCCAACAGAAGTCAGTCACTAATAATAACCATAATAATGATAATTCCCCCCCCAACAATTCCTCCTCCTCCTTCCTCATTTTAACTGCAAGTTACAAGAATGTTTACTGTAGAAGGAGAAAATTACAAGCCTGTAGGCTTTAACTAGCTTTGGAATACCTCTCTAACCCACACACTAGGTGCAATCCAGGCTGAATTTTTGCTTCTACTTAGGTGATTAATCATATGTTGAATCTACTCTTGCTGGCTTTAATAATAGGGCTTACCTTGGGCTCTTTATAGGCCTGCGAAATAAGAGGATCTTCCTTGAGTGTCAGAATTTTTCTTTCTTATTAATGGTGCCAGCCAGTCTCTTCCACTGGAAATTAAACTTAATGCAAGTCTTTCATTCTCAAATTCCATTTAAGATCAGAAAGAATAAAGGTACTACAATTTTAAAAGAAAGGACACAGTGTAAAGCAAAAGGGAAAAGTATTAGAAAATAATAAGTTAATTGGAAAAAATTAAATGTATATATCTGATCGACTTGAATTCTCTACAGTTACTTCAAGATGGTTGGACAAAGAAAGCAACTATTGAAGTAATAAACCCTAATTATTTCCTGTTATGTGTGTGGTGTGTGTTTTATTAGACATAACTCAAGAACCATAAAATGCACTTTTAGAAGTTACAATTGAATAATCTTGAGTATATTCACAAACTTATATAGTCATTATCATTACCTAGTTTCACTACATTTTCATTACCTTGACATGCAATTGCGTAGCCTGTAGCATGTCCTCCCATTCACCTCTTTTCCACACCAATCCATGGTAAATTGCTTTTCATTCTCTAAGAATTTGACTATTTGAAATGTTTGAGGTAAACAGAATCCAAGGATAGGTAGCCTTTTACGAAGGCTGTTTTTCAAAACTGGGAACAACCTAATTGCACACACACTTTAAGCAGATAAACACAACACAAGGTACTTATACGATGGTATGCTGTTCAGCCATTGAAATTGCACTTGGGGTATTTGCAAGGTTCATCCGTCTTAAGCGTATGTGAGTACTGCATTTTTTCCTATCATTTCCTGTATTAGTACACAACGCTTCCGTTCTCCGTGGGGAGTTGTCACGTGAACGCAAGACATCTTAAATCCTTTCCCAATCCCTCTATGCCCCTCCCCAGTCTCTGGGCACAGGAGCTTAACTCTTGCATGGCTCCTTGTGTATGAACAACACAAGGTATAAATAAAGAGCAAAAGAAAATATAGGAACTAATGACAGATCTTTCTTGATGAAGAAATGTGTCCAAGTACCGCAGCTTTAATGGCTGAATAGCGTAACATCGTACGAGCACATTGTCCTGTGCACATCCACCTACAGTGCATGGGCAGTGAGGTTGCGCTCAGTCTTGGAAAACGCTCCTACAGACGTTGATACACATGATTTTGTGTCAACATGGGATTTTCAGTTCTCTGTGGTACTTAGCTAGGAATGAAATTGCTGAGTAATAAAGTAACCTGATACTTAACTTCTTGAGGAACCCGAGGTTTTCCAGAGTGGATGTACTCTTAAATTCCCACCAGTAATAGCGAGGGCTCCAAACTCTTTAAGCCATCACTAAGATTGTGTTATTTGCTCTCTTTTCGTTATAGCCATCTGAGCAAGTAGCTAGTCTTATCTCATGGTTTTGATTTGTGTCTCCTTCATGGTGATGTGGAGCACCTTTCCAAGCATGTGTTGGCCATCGTCTAGGAAAGACTATCTATTCAAGTCTGTTGTTCATCTTTTTTTATTGTCCTTTCCTTGTTGCATTGCTGTTGTTCTCTGTGTATCCTGGCAGCTACATACAACTACATGACTTGCAAATATTTTCTTTTTTTATTAATTTTATTGAGAAACAAATAGCAATGAGACAGTTTCAAAAGAGGTTCAGATGGTTGCAATAATTAATACATTGTATATGGCTGTCTTTGTAGTAGTTATTCATAGTACAAGAGGCAGACATGATATCCTGTCCAAACACTATTAGTACAA
>NDGN010284832.1:0-12126 GCA_002564285.1 Tympanoctomys barrerae
TAGAATTCTGAATTCCAACTAAAACTTTCTGTTCTTTAATTTTTCCAACCCTAAGGGACTCTTTACTTCATTATTTTATTTGCATGCTGTAGGTAATTAACAAATACTTGTTGACTGATGGATAAATAGATGGATGAATAAGTGAATGACTGAGTGAATAAAATGTTTTGAGAAAGTTCCTTGTTTATGGTTGTACAGACTAAAGAAGGGTTGATAAATTATGCAAAATGATATCCAGTACAATTTTTGTTACCTTTCAGTGAAGCTAACAGTGTCTTATAGTAACAAATACCAATAAAAGTCTAGTGAATGAATGAGTGTATTTTATGTAAGCCATTTAAAATATATGCTGTGTTCAAAGGATATTACTTGTCCCAAAACATGGTAATTGAGGACATAATTTAATTACTAATATAATAACATTGACTTTATCATTAGATTTTGTTCCATACTGCTAGGGAAGTCTCATGAAATATTTGAGAGGGAAAAAGGTTCATGTAATAAATGAAAGAACATAGGCATAAATTCTGTTTGCTCCAATCTAAATCAACTACAGAGAAAATAACTCTAAGAGCATCAACATTAGAATCCACAAGGTGGGAAGAGGACTGAGAAAGACAAGTGAGCATGACACTTTAAGTTTCTACGAATCAACCTTGCCTCTCCACCACTTTGGCCATATCTGAGTCAGACTGTGTCATACTATGACTGGTCCTTCACAAGGCTCCTCTGCTAAGTGTGATCTTTGATCTATACTCTATTTCACCCTTCCCAATTCAACTAGAGTGATCTCTCTAAAAACAAATCTGATCATACCACTCCTCCATCAAAAGCTCTGCTCTCTATTCTCCCAGAAAGATCACCCACAGTTCTATCATGACTTGATTCTATAACATTAGTCCAACTTGAGCTCCACCACTCTTTCTCATTTCTGCTGCTGGTCATTTTCTTAGAGCAAGCCCCACCCTTCTTCAGACATGTGACTTTTCACCTGCAACATCCCTTGCCCTCTTCTCCAGCTGGTCTAGTTATAGTATTATTTTTTATGAAGCTTTACCTGACATTTTCAGGAGGAAAAAAAAGCTGATTTAGATTTTCATCTAATATTCTGTATCTACAAGGGTCATCCACTGTATTACAATAAGTTATATAGATATTCATTACAGTCAGTAGGCTCAGAGAACCTTGAAGGCAAGAATTTGTTCTTATTTACCACTTGATTCCCATCATTTCTGTGGTGCTTGGCACTTACAAAGAATTCAGTTCATGCGTGCATAGTTTACAGGGTGTCTATCGCAACCTCAGTCCTAGAGGACACTTTTCCTCTATATCTGGGCTTCTTTCTGAATGAACACTCCGGAGCTTGGGAAAGAAAACTGAGAAGCTCTGGGCAGGAACTCAGAGCTATCAACCTACCTACAAATCCAGAGCATCACTCAGAGAGAACTGCCAAGGCAGAGATTAGTACCACTCAGTCCATCTATCCCAGGAACATTCCCTTACTTGCCCACTAGAATTGGGTAGTAAGGAATGCCACCTAATGAGGCTCAATGGTGAATTAGAACTTTGGCTCCTTTTCTGGTCTTTTCCAGTGCCCCTCCCCACATTAGAGCACCTCTTAAAAATCCATACCTTCCTTTCCTGCTGAGTGTGGAACTTCCCCAAAATCTTAGTGATGCCTGGATTTCAAGTTTTACTGAGAATCAGCTCTTATAGTGTCAATATCCAACTCCACATCTTCATTTCCGTGGTGCTGCTCTGCAGAACTTCTTCTTCAGGGATTAAATGGGCTCATGTGTAAGGATGCTCTTCAAACCAGATGGGTCAGATGCCTGACATGATGCAAAAGAGGTTTGAACCACACAAATCTCGCTGAATCTGGAATACCCTATTTCGCTTGATTCTGAATGCCATAAATAATTGGGTGTAGAACACATGAATTCACACATCAAAATTTGAGCCTGTTTTTCCCCTAAGCTCATTATAATTCAGATTTCTTTGTGATTGATTGTTCTTCCTTTTCACATTAGTGTAAGCAAAGCTGAGGATGTTAAAGCCACTGGATGAGTTTTTTACAAGCAGACTCAGAACCATCTAAGATACCCTAGCACAGCAAATTCGTGGCTACTGAGTATTTGGCTAGTCCTGAAGCAGAGATCAGAGAAAATTTCCCCTGATCAGTATTGACAGTGAAGTGACTGTCATTCTTTAAAATGGAAAATGAATGATTGGCATGAACAGACTGTTTCTCAGTGACTCTCTGGAGAATTAAGTAACTGAAGCATCAGATAACAATTTTCTTTGAAGATGACCTTTCATAGTGAAGGAAAAGCTGAAGGGCTAGTCTCAAAAGGAAAGAAAATGAACAATCTGTGGGAGCAACTACTCCTTCCTAAGGATAGTCAAAAAAGTAACTAACATATGATGACAGATTAAGTGTGTTTCCCACTTTCAGGATCATGTTGAGAACTCCCCATGAATTAGGTAGTATGTAGGAGTTCTTTGATATGGTTACCCAAATATTTACATTGATCAACATATTTAATTCAATTTTTTTACTAGCTATAGCAGGAATCAGAAACACAGGGAAGATATTAAAACAGAGACAGCTGGGGCCCACCCCTAACATTATGATTTCCGTAGGTCTTCATGAAAGAAAATTTGCATTTCTAACAAGTTGCCTGGGTGATGCTGCTGGTTTCAAGATTGTACTTTGAGAATCATTAAATTAGATTATCCAAGTTGAAAGATGAGACACATTAAGAATAGGTTATAAATAGAATGATTTCTGATCACTTACTATGACAGATATAGCACATATAAACTCTGAAAATATTATATTCTAGGTTCTGACCTCAGGCCATCTACATTCTAGGTGTTGTTGTCATCGTTGTTGTTGTTGTTTGCTGTGATTTGCCCTTTGGAGACAGTCTCATTATACAGTTCAGGCTGGCCTTGAGCTCACTTTGTAGCCCAAGGTGGCCTCGAATTTGCCATGATGTTCCTTCTCAGCCTCCCAAGTGCTGGGATTACAGGCTTGCACCAATGAGCCCAGCTCTACATTCTGGATTCCTAAAAAGGTATGAAAAGAAGGCAATATGCTTAGGTTGCAGACTATTGACCCGGGATTGCTGGCAGGCCTTTTCTCCATGGGAATGTGACCACCACAACAGGTCCTCTTCTAGTTTTGGTCTCAGAATGTCAGAGAAGGTAACAACATAAAAGCTAGAAATATACATATTCAGTAGTCATGGAGTAATTTGACATTTTCAAAATAAAGTTTTTGAGGATTATGGTTTTATTCCTTTTTTTCTCTAAAATTTCCTCCTCTCATCTCAATACCTTTGGGATGACAATCAATTCAGATGATGAGATGTTGTAACCTTTTCTTTAGCCTAAACCAGTAAAACATAACACACTTAGTGGGTGGTTAAATATGACATTATCTGTTGAACTTTCTTTAGTAATTAAGTTTAACAATTCTGTTGGCCAGCCACTAAAAAGTATACAAATCTCCAAAGCTTTATAGCATTTCATATTTGATCTCAAAATAGCCTGTATTAATTTGATGTCTTTATTTACTAACCTAAATACATCCTGTAGGATTCCTCCCAAATTTAATTTAACAAAAGTATTTATATTTGCAGCTTAAAATTTTCTGTTGGCTCATATCATTATAGAACTTAGAGATCTCATTAAAGGGTAGAAATAATAAGTGAGAAGAGAATACATTACAGGAGCTGTGTTAGCGTGGTCACCACAATATCACTCATTCTAAAACTTCTGAAGAACCCAGCCCACTGGTTCGTTTATACCTTCTCTGAAGCAACAGGAGCCTGGGGGAGCAAACTGAAGCCTTTAAGAATCACTGAATCATTTGTCCCCCTCTGATCCTGAAGAGGGTCTTGCTGAGGAGCCTGTGAGAGACATGCTCTCCTCATGTCTTGTTTAATGATAGCCTTAGTACATTCCAGGAAACTTTAGCATTTCCTTTTTTTAACCATAAATTACATATAACTCTTTCAAATCCTTCACCCATAATTTCTCATAAAGTTCATTGCGATCTTTGGGTGAAGATAAATGGCAAGAATTATCAGACTTTACATTGGGATCCTTTACTGTGATATGCACTGGATCATAACTTTATGGCTTTGGTTCTCTCATAAAATTGAACCACAGACTCATTCTTTTCATTTCAAGCTTAATAGCACACAGGCCCATGGGTGAAACTGTAAACATTCTTGAGTAAATTCTCAAAACCAAAGGTCTTCAGCAAAAATAGACTTGCGACTCAGCGGTGTCTGATCTCTCTCTGAACCTGTGTGGTTTGCAGTTCTCAGGCCACCCAAATAGAATGGTGAGAATAAAGTTCACGAATGGACATGAGACAGGCATGAGGACTGTCTATAATTACAGAACTGGGTTTCCTCTGACCTCGCCCACTCTGTTGTTCTGGACAAGTTACCAAATTGGAAGGAAGTTCTTTTAGGAGGAAGAAGGAAGAACTTCAGTATATAGAAAATTTTTTAAAATTTTATCTCTGTTCACAGAATCAATCAAAATCACTGGCTCATGACAGAGTCATCTTTGATTCATACATTGCCTTATTTTAAAGTTTATTGCCTTCTTTGTACATTTTTACATACAGCTCTTAAGTGTATATGCCCTAAGAAAATAAGCACTAGAAATATTCATATAAATGTGTGTAGAGACATTATTTATGATAGCAATAATTTGTAATGAACCTTATAAGTCCATTGTTAGGTACTGTGGTAGATTTTTGCCAGGGGATAGTAAGCAAAATCAAATTAGGAAACTACAGCTGCCCACAATAATCTGAGTTAATGTTTCTTAGACCTTGCTTTGACCTCTTAAATGGAAACATAATGTCACTAATTTCTTTCTGAAAATAAAGCGGAGGTTTTACTATTTGTAAAAACTGAAAATTATGACTAACAAATGTTTGCTATTTTCTTCCTATGCCTTGTGTTGCTTCTTGAGTAATAGAAGAATAATCTGGAAACATCATACCAAAGAAGAGGAAGGTAATATGACCCAGAAGACAAAAATTTAAAGTTTCACCACAGGTGTTCACCGGTCTAATCCAGCAATTATTTTCTTTGTGATCTTGAGTAAATTAACCTGTGTCAACTTTAGTTTTCTCACATGTGATTTGAGAACAATATTAGAAATTTCTTATTAGCCAAAAGATGAAGCAATTCAAGTGCATAGCACACTGCCTGATAGCCCATAACAAGTGTTCACATCACTGATACTTGCTACTTTAATAGGCACTGGGGCTCAGACACTGACAACTACAGCTAATATCTGAAACAAAGTTTTCTGTGGCCCTCTCCTGCCCACCTGTGTCTTGTCCTTCATTTTCCTATGAGGCCAGTACAGAAAGTAGACTTCCTCTTCCCAAATGAAGGTCATAGAAACTAGACTCCCTTTTCCCCAATCCTAAAAATTTTAAATATCTTTTTTGGCAGTAGATCCAAGATCCCCATTCCAAAAGGGCTCCCATACCACTCCCCAAAAGGAGGTATACAGAAAGAACAGGCTGCAGATCACTGAAGCAGATAGGCCTTGCTGGGTTTCTGCTCTTCAGCCTCTTTTCTGGAAGATCATAACCATTTTGTCTACTCAACTTTCCACACAGTTGTCCGTGCTTTGAGCCTACGCATAAAAATGGACAGTTTAGCCTTGGCCTTGAGGTCTTCCATTTCAAATCTTCTGTGTCACACGGAACTATGATCAAATAAATTGTGTCATGCATTTTTCTAGCTATCCTGACCTTCTATACACAGGTGTCAGCCAAGGTCATTTAGGATGAGCACAAAAGAGATCCCTTTTCCACCCCCATCTAGACATCTTTTACATTTGACAAGTGAGCAAAGAGGGTGCTCCTCAGCCTTTCTTATACTTCATTCTTCCAAAATCAGACACACTTCCATTTTTCTCTTTTGCCTGTTCTTCAACTCCCCATATCTGGATTCAGTTTCAAGGCAATAAAAAAGTGTGATAATTGAGCCCAGGGTTTCTACCTGGGACATCAGGACAAAAATAAGTACAGTTAAGTTGGATTATAGCACCCTTAAATTCCTCTAAGACTTTTTCTCAGAATTTCCATTAAAAGTGAGATTCATTTGCATTTTATTACCTGAAAGAACTGCAAATAGAGAAATGTAGTTCCCTATGTGAAAGTCCATTTTCACAGTCCATATGAAGTAATAATTATGAGAATAATTATTTATATAACACAGCTCATTGGTTAAAAGTGATTAAACTCCAGTATTTGAAGCAAGCATCTGAAGTCTATCTCTTACATTTGTTAGTTATTAGACCAAGAATCTTCTTGGAAAGATTGTTATGGTTTATGTCTATGCTTTTACAAAGCCTCATACCCTCATGGGTGGGGGCTTGGGGAAATGATTGGATCCTGGAGGCTGATATTCATCAATGGACAACTTATCTGATGGGGTAGGTCACTGAGGTCTCCCTCTTCTGCCCCACAACATTCTCTCCTTCCTGCCACCATACCCAGAGGTCTTTCTATTCTGTCATGTCCTTCTGCCATGTTGCCCTGCCTTGAAGCCAACTGCCTATGAACTGAAATCTCTATACTCTGTGGCCAAAATAAACCTCTCCTCCTTAGAATTGTGAGTTTTGGAACTGGTTCTCAGCAATGAGACAAAGGTTATAATGGAAGAAACTGAAACCTGAAAGTGATCTGCCTATGGTGGTTGCTGCAACCAATCTGCAAAGCACAACAAAGTAGGTGTAGTATATAGCAGTATGTAAAGGTTGATACTACAGCCAGGGAATCAGCATCAGCAGATGCAAAATAACAAAAGTTCATTTGATAGAAAAGCACAATGTGGTCTCAATAAATCTAGAAACAAAGAATGCCCCCAAATTTTTATAGGCAGCATCAGAGAAGTTAGACCGTGAGAGTAGAACACACTCGGCCTGTGGTACAGGGGCTGAGACCTAAACAGTGCAAGAGTAATGTTAGATCTTACCTGTTCTCAGAGGTCCTGGGCAAACTTGGTAAATTCCTGAGACAGCAATTGAGTAGTTCCAATTCTGTTACCCTAAACTTCCTAAACAAGTAACAACACTTTTATTTAAACCAAATCTCTTGATGACAACCACAAAAGTAATTAGAAAAGTCCATTAGTATGTTTTTTTTAAGTTTGACCCCTGGTAACAAGATAGGCTACTTTTGTTGTCCTTCAAAAGGTGAAGAAAAACAACCCTTTTCCTACCTTCCCCTCTGCTTCATTAGTATGTAAACTTACATAGGCCTGGCCTAGTTCTTTTAGGCAAATCACCTTGAAGCTATCTGAGCAAGTCAACAGTCTCCTCTTCTGGGTGTGAACATTCATGAGATGGAGAAAAAGTTTCATGGGCCCAACATAGCATTCCAAAAGCAGCAGTTGGTCCCTTGCAGTGCGATGACCACTGCAGCCTGGACCCTTAGACTGTGCAGTTGAGAGAGGCATCCACAGCTGGCAAGCGTCTGCCTAGCCGATGTCAACATGTTCCAATCAGCAAATGATCTTCAGCTAAGTATTCATGAGCAACAGCTCTGGAATGCTTCTGTGTCTGATAATTAACAACGAGTGCTACAATTAATTTTATTTATGCTTGGATATTCAAGTCAGATACTATTTCTTGTGTATGACAGAATTATACTTCATGTCAAATCTCAAAGCAGCAATAAGAAAAAAACCCATCAATTTATTTTTGTTTTAATTTCTTATTTTCTTAATTCAATTGTTCTGCCATCTGTGTCTCAAATCTTGTGATCACCAAGCAACTTTTATAGCCAATGTAAAACATGGTGGGGAAAAGCTGACAAAGGCATCCAAGGCTTTCCCCAAGAACTCACCATGCTTACAAGGCACTGAAAAGGACAATCCAAACTAAGGCAGTGATGCCAAGGATCTCAGCGGCCTTGACTCATTTCCTTGGCCTCTCATGGGCATATTATTTCACTCAACAAATGCTAATTGAATGTCCACTGTGCATATGGTACTGTTCAAAGGTTTACAAAATTACAGGGTATTGAAATATACTATTCTAGGTTGTTTCCAGCTTTACCATTTTATAACTTAGTAAATTTAGAAAGCACACTGGTGATAAGTTTATAATTCTGAAGGTGAAATTTTACACAAATTGAAAAATCTTGCAAAGTAGGTCAATAAGAGCCAAAGAGGCAAGTATTGTAAGGCTCTTGAGAAGAATGACCATCAAATGCCAAGTTTGACAGCCTTGTGGCAGTGGTTCTTAAATTCCAGTGAGCCTCTGTGTTTCCTGACACATATACCTGCCCCCCACCACCAGAGTTTCTTATTTAGTGGGTCCAGCTAGGGCCCAAAATTTACATTTTCACAACTTTCCATGTAATGTGATACTTTTGGCTCAACAACTGCATCTTTCTTCTACTTTTTAAATTTATTTTCTGCATTTAGGACAGGGCCTACAGGGTCTACAGGGTCTTACTACATAGACCAGACTCCTAGTGATTCTCTTGTTTTCAGCCTCTGAAGAGCTGGGATTACAGGAGCGCTCCACCAGGCCCAGTCTCAATTGCCATCTCAGTGCGCGGCCTGAGGCAGGACCAGCACGGCAGGCTGGGGATTGAACCTGGGCTGCTGCATGTTGCCTAAGCAGATGCTTTAGTCTACTAAACTATCTGGCCAGCCCCCTTTTGTTTTTCTTAAGAATATTTATTATTATGTTGTTGTTTCTTTGAAATTAAGGAATATTCACCACTCCTATGATTATATTAAAAATCTTCTGCTTTTAGTTTTATGATGATCTCTCTGCTGTGCTTTTCTTTATTTTAAGCATTTCTGTGATTTGCTAAACTTCTTAAGTCTTTGAGTAGTTCATATATTTATGCCTGTCATTGGTTTAGAGGAATGCTTGAATAATAGTCCACAAAAATTTTTAGTTACCTCACCGTGGATTCCACATATGTATATGTTGGATTCTTTTCCTTATTTTTATCATTTTTATTCTTTGTTCTTTATTTTCCATCTGTTTATCACAAGCCTTCCTTATTATTTCTCAAGTTAATACTCAAAATTATCAACATTTGAATCTCTACTTTAGGTTAAAGTGCTGATTCCTTAAAGTTGTTAATGTTAGTATACACTGTAGTCAGGATTTACAAAGCAATAGACTTAATAGAGGAAACATAATTTATAGGATTATTTTATAATATTCACCCAGCAAGTTAAGTGCAAAAAAGTGCAAGAAGAGATTATCCACATACTAGAGATACAAAGAATCCTCTGAAGGCCTGAATCCCATGGCAGTGTTCTGAGTCCTCCTGAAGGCCAGGTGTCCACAACAATGTCTCATAAAAGCTTGTATCGAGGATCTGCACTAGAAAAGCCCAAAGGTCAGTGATGGAAGCAAGAAAGTCTGTTCCAGTCAGGTGAAGGATCTGTACCAGCAGGCTGAGGGATCTGCACTGGAGCCAGGAAATGATGCTCAAGGTAAAGACCAGAGCTACCCTGAAAAGAACCACTGCCATCCCCAGCAAGTGGAAGACCCAAGTTCCTTGGACAATGAGAACAGCTGAGTTTGTATCAGGAAACCAGCATTACAGGCTCATCTGGGAGAATCAACAGCAAGCCATCTTCCCCTTCAGTTCTTGTTTTATGCTGTTGGCAATAGTCCTCAGGTGAGCCTCACACACTGACTCATTGCACTGACTCTTGCACCTCCAGTAGAAATCCTCTCCACTTTGATGTTAGCAAGGGACAGAGTGGTTTTTCTCTTGAAACTCCAGCCTCAGAAACTTGGCTCTCACCAGTGGTTTTCTTCATAGAGTCAACTGGGGTGCTCTAGTCAGTAATTTAAGACATAAGAACCTCTGAGACTTTACTCCATGGGAAGAATGCTACATGTATGTTAGCAAATTGAAGGTGGGAAGTGGTTACAAAGTTGGGTTTCCCAGCTCCCTCCAAGAGATCCACCTTGTTTTATTGTTTTAAATCAGCTGGCCATACAGCTTCTTAACACCCATCTCACATCATCTGTCCCTATTCTCAGCTTTCCAGGCCAGATTCCAAACAGCTATAGTTGGAGCTATGTGACTACCACCTGCCTCCTCCTTACCCCAAGTTGAAAGGCCACTCCTGATCTCAGCCATAAGGTTATAGACATTCAGCCCATTAACAGAGGTATCAGGGAGCTTCCAGTTCCTAAGACCTAGCTCCTCTTTTCTCTGCTCACCTGTTCTGGTAATTCATTATGGGTTCCAAAGACATTGTCTGTATTTCTTGGGAATGTTTGGTGTACTGATCTGAAATGTGTCACTGTCAGCCTGGACCCTGTCCCAACCCTTCCTCAAACATTTCAGAGTGAATTTACAGTCATCTGTAATCCACCCTATTCCAACAAGACAAATAAAAATCCAGAGAGCTTTAATAATGGCTTTTACTATTTATTGCCCAGAGAATAGAGCATCCACAGTTGAATAACACTGTGGAGGAGATTCCAGCCAGATTCCCTGGCTCTGCTCCACCAGCTCCGCCCAATTTGCCCGTATTATAGCTAGGCCTGCTCAGCCCCATTTTTGCCCAGGTCTGTTAGAGTTTCTCTGTCCTTTGTCCTTTATCCAAGCACTGATACCCCAGGGAGAAAAGAAGCAAGCTTTGCTTTCAACCCTGGTCAGCTGGCTAACAGGCTTGCTGGCATGCTTTTCTGCTGACACTACATATCAGGTCTTGGAATAGATGTTTTAATTCAGAGCAAACAAACAAGCAGACAGACAGATAAACATGGTTCCTACTGCCATGGAGCTTTCAGTCTTGTGGCCAGATACCAGTATCCTGATTGCTTAAATTTCAACAGAAGTCCAGGAAAATGAGTGTAACAGGAGAATCCTAATATTATTTCAAAACATGCTAGACAATTTTTTAATCACTGTGTAGCTCAATGTGGAGGAAGTCTGCTTACACATCACTTGAAAAAAAAAAAAGGATGTACACCTGTTGCCATCTATTTGATGGCCAGACAAAGGCCTTCTAAAGATTTTGTCACAGTGTAATACAATCTCGCTTGATTGTTGCCCCAGGTGCCTTTCCCTCATTGAAATGTGTCATTAAAATAGGTTCCCACATGTCAGAAGGAATGAAATGAGAAGAGTAAGAGGTCCTTTTCCCACCTTCTGGAGTTGGCACTAATAAAAAACTGTATTCATGAATTTTCTTCCAATAAAAACATTAGGATCACATAGAAACAAAGCCCTTTTTCACATTGTTAACCTTTTTATTATAAATATAATGCATGCTTATTGTACAAAAATTAGAAGCTATAATGAAGTACATAGAAAAGAATGTACCTGTAATCTCACTAACAAGGAAAATTAATATTTTGTTTTAATTCCCTCCAGTGTTCTTTATTTTTCTATGCACATATACACAAAAAAATTTTGCTTATTTTCCATCATGGTAAGAATTGTATGCAATAATAAGCATATAATTTTGTAATCTTTTTTCTCTTACCACTAGATAAAAAGTCCATGCATAATTAAATATTATTTAAAAACAAGCAAAATTAACTAACATATTTAACCTTTTTTACATTTATCCATTTATTTTATTTTTAGAGTGAATAAAAATATGAGAAACCATATACAATTTCACTAAACAAAATGATAGGAATTTAAAAAATGGTTTTGATATTGTATTTAGTTGTCTTTGAATTAGTTGTTCAGATTACTAAATATAAACATGCAAAATTGGTCAAAAAATAAAAAAGAAGAAAATAATTTAAGCATTAACTGTTCCTTCTATAGACCAATAGAAATCAGCACTACAATTATCTAAGCTATCCTGTGTATATAGATATATAGTTCTTTCCTTCATTTTTTCTTTTCTCCTTTCTCTCAAAAGAGACCTAAAATAGCTAAAGCAATCTTGGGATAAGGAAATGCAGGACACATTACAACCCCTGACTTGAAGTGATACTACAAAGTTTCTATGATAAAATCAGCATGGTACTGGCAAAAAAATAAATAAATAAACAAGGAATAGATTAGAAGAGGCAGATATAACTACAAATACATTCAGCACTTTACTTCTTTTTTTTTTTTTTTTT
>NDGN010285105.1:0-11731 GCA_002564285.1 Tympanoctomys barrerae
TGGCTCAGTAGAATAAGCGCTTCCCTGGCAAGCGCAAGGGTCTGAGTTCAATCCCAGGTTCTGGAAAAACAAACCAAACAAAACCTTCCCACTGGACACCCCTTTGGGTGTCGGAAAACATCAGTCTCAGGTTGCCTGAGGCTTCCCCTCCATGACTGGGCTTCCTTGCCTTTTCCTCAACTGACCTGGCTTCCACAAATTTTACTTTCCTGATTGCAAACCCTTAGGTACCCCTTTGAGTATGGTAAATTCTCCCTACAGTGGCCTGATCCAGCCTTCAGAGAGGGGGCTCACCAACTCACCGTGTCTTGCTTCTGGTCAGGGTGCTTTAACAAATAGGCCCGTGATTACATTACATAAATGCTTCTGGAAGCTGCATCACTTGCTACGACATCAAGCCCATGGCCAACTGAAAACCTTCAGTTCTTTTTTTCACCAAAGCTCTTCCATGCTGTGCTTACATAAGTGATTTTTTTTAAAGCCTAAATGTAGAATTTTATATTTATTCCTTTTAAAATGTCATCTTGTTGGGTTTTGGCTCATTATTCTTGCTTTTCAAAAGCATTCCGAATCCCAAAATATTACCATCCTTTCCAGCTTTCTCTTCAGAAAAATCAGGCACCCCATCCTCCCTCGTTCTCCAGGCCTATGTCCTGTCCACCCTGTTGGGCATTGCACTCCCAAGCCAGGCCATCTGCCTACCCTGGGGTCACTGCACAAATGGTAGCTGCCTGGGGACAAATGGGATGGGGCTGTAGAACAGTGGTTCCTAGTTAACCAGGTGTCCTGGGACAGTGGTATTCTTTGGTGAAGACTGGAATAGGAAGAATCCAGGGAGAGCTGGGGAAAAGAGGAACAAGGGATGGAGGAGAGAAGAGAGGGAGCTGACAGGCAGAGGGGAATGGGCTGAGGGGACCTCTCTGAGAGAAGGATCTTGCCTGAGCTACTGGCAAAGAAAGGCGCAACAGCTGGAGAGATAAAGGTTGTGTGAGTGGGGTCTGCAGAGGGAAGAGCCAGGGAGAGCCCAGAGCGAGTGAAGGAGGAATGGGAACGTGGAGGGGGTGTGGGGGTGGTGGGGGTGCAGCAGTGATCAGCTTGAAAGGACCAGGGCAGGGGTGTAAAGGCACCAGCTGGCACAGTGAACAGCAGCTGCTCTGACCCTGGCACCTTGGCTGGAACTGCAGTGCCCCCTGGTGGGCCTTTGGCTGTCCACCTGAGTTTTTCTTACCCAACTTCTAGATCTGGAGTTGGAAGGAAGGTCCCTACATTGGCCTTTTCTTACCCCCTTCTAAACCCTTCACTATGCAGTCTGAGGTAGAGGTACAGACATCACAGGGGTTTCCCTTAGGGGGAGGAGCTAGAAGTCACGGTATCATTATGTCCCTTGTCAGTGGAAGCAAATAGTCCGATGGACAGGATAACTGAGGCAGAAAAGGGGGTAGGAATCGACTGCTCCTTGAGGTCCTCACCTAGGAGTAACTCAAATCATGGTTAACCTTCACCATGAAATCCCAGGGACCTACACCTCTCTCAACAAGAAACACCGTGACCCTAGGTGTTTCATTGCCTCTCTGGACCACCAGACCCTGAAGCCCTTTGTCCAATCCCGATACCACTTGCTACCTACTGGCCGATGACAACAGAGACTTCACCGAGGCTCTCTGTTGGAGCCAAGTCTCTGACAAATGAGTACAATAGTTAGAAGTTACCTATAGAGGGTTCAGGGTAGAATTAAATGAACCCAGAGGTACCAAGTGGTTTGCACCACACTGAGCAAACTATTACTATCCTAGTCCAAATGACACATCCTCTCAGTCTAGAACTTCTCCAAGCTTCTTCTGGCCTCGGAAGTTAGGTGGTTCATACTTCTGCCTGGCCCCCAGATTCCCTGATGTCAATCTCCCAAGCTCCACCAGTCTCTGCCTCCACCCTCCTGTCCCACCCTGGCTCCTCTTCTTGCCCTTGCTTTTTTCACCCCGGGAACTCCGCTCCCTCCATTCCTGGGGCCTGCCCGCACCCGTGGCTTCCACCATGCCCTCGAGGATGACCACGATCTCGAAGTCATCCCGTTCCAGGGCGCGGCGTGATGCTTCCCAGAAGGGACTGGCGGCATCTATTTCGTGGCTAATGACCAGCGGTGAGACGAGGAAGAGACGGTCGTCACCCGTGTCGAAGCCCACGCTGAGGTCCGTCTGGTGCAGCGGGATAAACTCGCCCTCCAGGGTCTGGCGCGAGCGGATGAGCTTGGCACGGATGGAGGCCTCGACAATATGCGAGGAGCGCAGGTCACCCACGCGGAACATGAGGCACAGGCGCCCGTCGCGCAAGGACACCACGGCGTGCGAGGAGAAGACGAGCGTGGCGGCACGCTTGTTGGGCTGCGAGATCTTGACAAACATGCAGCCCACCATGAAGGCGTTCACCATGGAGCCTAGGATGGCCTGCAGCAGCAGGAGCACAATGCCCTCGGGGCACTGGTCGGTGATGACGCGGTGCCCATAACCGATGGTGGTCTCCGTCTCGATGGAGAAGAGGAAGGCGGCCACGAAACCGTTGAGGTTGTTCACGCAAGGAGTCCACGCGGTGTCCTCCAGGTGCTCCAGGTCGCCGCGGCCGTAGGCGATTAACCACCAGATGGCGCCGAAGAAGAGCCAGGTGAGCGCGTAGGCGAGCACGAAGAAGAGTAGGCTGAGGCGCCACTGCAGGTCCACTAGCGTGGTGAACAGGTCGGTCAGGTAGCGGTACGTCTCGCGCACGTTGCCCTGCTGCACGTTGCATCTGCCGTCCTTCTCCACGTAGCGCTGGCGGCCGCGGCGGCGGGGAGGCTCCTCCGGCCCTGGCGAGAAGGCCGCATTCTCTTGCGCCATGGTGACCGCGACAAGCTTCAGGGTGAGCGCGGCGCGCGCCTGCAGACCGGTGGAGACCCCGGCGGCGTCCCGGGTCCTGGAGGGGCTTCAAAAAGGTTTGCCGAGTTAACCCGACCAGTGAAAGAACTCAGGGACAGCTCCCAGGGCCTGGGTGGTCCGGAGCACCTCCCTTCGATTTTTCTCAGCCTCAGTTTCCCCACCAAGAGAACAGGAATCATGCACAAAACTTTATCTACCCCCAAATTTTAAAAACTATGGATTCAGTGGGATAGTATACGCTAACGAGATTGCACAGGCAAAGCGGACCATTGTATTCAGAAGGAGGAGGTGCCAGTGATCTTGTCACCACCTCTAGCCTGGGTGTGCAGCAGCTTGGTTTCCTGGATCAAAGCACGCAGGCCAAGAGGGCCCTTGGGAGCAGCTGGTTACTCTTCCTCTACCATGGAGGCCTCCTGTTCCAAGGACTTCCACCACCCTTTTCCTGGCTATTGTCCTTGCTCGGCCCTCTTTCCCACGACTGTCTCCACAAATTCAACCCGAAGGCCCTTTTGAAGTTCATCCCAAGATCAAGACACCACCATCCTCCCTAGATACTCCTCCCTGGAGGTCACTCTCTCCACCTCCCTGCGACATGCTCTCCCTACGGCACTTACCAATGACAGACAAACTCAAGCTGCAAGTAAGTGAAAACTCCCCAGTGCACAGGGTTATATATTCCCACAGCAGGGCATTCCTTAATCCCGGAGGCCTAACACTGATGGTTGCTGTTCTGGTGTCACCCCATTTCCTGTGGGTTCTTTTCCAAAAGGAGATAGCCTGAAAATGGGCCTGGGGTGAGGACTAGAGGGGATGACATCAACACCTATAGCCAAGGTGAAGGAAGTATAGTGCTCACCAAGGCTTAGGCTTGTGTCCCTCTCATTTTCTTCCCTTTATGAGATGTGAAATCAGACCAAGTGAAGCACTAGGCACTGTCCTTTATCCCCCCCACCAGATCTTTCCCCATAGCCTCCTACTTCCTATTCACTGTCTACACCAATCCCACTCCCACCTGCCATATGTCCCAAGCCCATTTTTTCCCCAAGCAAAGCCTATATTCCAAGTGAAGTTTACCTGATTTTCCTTCAACTTCTCCCCCACTTCCCCAAGGAGCTCTGGGATCCACAGTCTTTCCTGAAAGACAGGGTCAGAGTCCTTCCCTAGTTCCCCAAGGTCTCCCAAGAGGGACAGACTACAAAGACAGGTCTAGAGTGAGGGTTTAGGATTTGTCAAGCTTCCTTCTTACTGGGAATTTTCCTCTCCCCCATTCCAAGGAGATTTGGGCTGGCTGTGGGTGGACAGGGGCAGGAGTGTGACATAAGGACCACAGATGGCCTGGACATTTGACCATGTCCTGAGCAGACATTGCCCAGATATGCAATTCCAAACCCAGCTCTCTACATTTTAAATGCTGGAGTGAAGTGCTCTGTTGCCAGTGTTTGGGAGAGGATGTAATTATAGGGGTAAAGGGCAGGAGAAGCCAAAAATAGATGGCCCCGAGCCTAAGGCTGTCACCCCCTCACCTACCCACACACTTTTATTTTCATGAGGTCAAGGGACACAAGGGCCAGGAACCCCAGGCAATTGCAGACTTCGATTTTCTTCTCCCCACCAGCAGAATTCCTTTTCTCTCCCTGCAGCTTAGGATGTCCACTGGAAGGGATCTTTGAGTGTTTTCTGTCACAGAGACCCCAGGGCATGCAGTGAACGTGCCTAGATCTCATTCGTGCTAGCTTTAGCCCCAGGCAGCCTTCTAGACCTTCTCTCGGGGTCTTAGAGACTCTGATTTCCATCTCTTTGCCCAGATTGGGGAAGGGACCCCAATGTCTGATGATCCCCAGAACTCGCTTGACCCCAGATCTAGGTAAGTCTTTTTTTCATGTGTCCTATCTTTGGTATTCCTGAGTGAGTGAAGGAAAGGTATGAAACTTCTGCCTCTATCTCAAGATCAAGGACTTGGTTTCTGCATCTTCCCTCCAATAATTCCAGTTCCTCTAGTCTACCCCTCATTTGTGCATGCTGTGACTCCTTTTCAGAAGACCCCAGCACCACATTTTCCTGGATCCTCCTTCTTCCCTCTTTAGAGTGCTGGACAGCAAAGGAGACTTATTCTTTTTGAAGGAGATCCAGTGAAAACTCCTTAGGAACTGGACCCTCCCAAACCCCCTTGCTTTGGAAATAGGGGCCCCAATCCCAAGTCCCCACAACTCAACTCACAGTGCGTGGAGAGGAGAGTAGCTGGCAGCAGAGACCCCCGGAGGGTGGTGTCCATGCCCCCGACACTGCTCCCCCCACGGGCCCTGTTGGAGAGGGGCAGCCACAGGCACCGCTTTCTCCTATATGTAGCGGCAGCACTGACTAGGACTTGCTATCTGTGTCATCCCACTTCCCAGGCTCCCCTGCTCCTCTCTCGTTTCCAAGGCAACCAGTCTGGCGACAGCTCCACAGCATCCCCCTCCCTTCCCTAGTCCTGGGTACCACTAGGGGCTGATCCACACGCCAGAGCTATTTTTAGCCAAAGTCCCTCCTCCTGGACAGCTCAGAGCTCGCCTCCTCATCCCCTCAAAGAGAAGGAAAAATAAAAAAATAAAAAAAGTTGGCAAGCTGCTCCTTTCCTAAGAGGCTCCTTGCTCTGGGAAATATGGGCTCTTGAGGTGCTTGGGAATAAAGTGTTTGGTTTCCCTGGGGCTGCTGAGGCCCGTCTGGGAGCTGGGAGTTCACTGCCCAAAAGGTGGTCTCTGGGGGTAGGTACTGCTTTGAGGTCAGGCCCATCCTTGGAGGAGCCTCTGATACAGGAGGTAACTAGAGAGAAAAGAGGCAGGGTCAGGCATTCTAAGCTGTGTTGCTGATTTGTGCTATGACCTATAGGATTTCCTTCTCCGAGCTGCAGTTATTCCATCTCTGCCAGGGTGATGGACATGTGCAAATAGTCCTGCTTCCCATGTGTGCACATCAAATTAGGCACTAGAAATAGAAGGGCTTCAGAAAGTATTTTATTAATAGCAAAAGGTGTCCCAGATGTCCAACCGAGAGAAAAGTTTCAATTAGGGCTTATGAGCTGCTCATTCAATGGACTTTTATGGAGCCCAAGTGCCAGGCAATGCACTAGGTAGAAATGATCGTAGAAAGGAAGATGTTTCTGTCCGTGAGGTGCTCGAGATCTCCTGGGGAGAAAGACACTTGAATGTGTGCTGTCACCATACTACTCTTCCTTTGAGCGTCAGTATGAATGAAACCCATACCTTATTTAATTCCCACAACTCCTCTGGGAGATAAAAATTCATTTTTCATTCACAAACTGTTGCGGTTTGTGTCTAGTTATCCCCCCAAAGCCTCATTCAGTCATGGGGCGGGGACTTCTAGAGTTCGAGATTAACTCATGACCCACTGGAATTATGGGTCTTAGTACTGCTGGGATTATGGGTGTGAGTGCGACACCCAGCCTTGGGGTGGATAGCCTGAATGTAACATAAGAGAGACTGAGAGACAGACTTCCTCTCTATTGCCACTGTTGCTGCTATTTCTCCATTTTGCACTTGCTCTTTGCCGCCACCTTGAACTGCTGCCCTCTACCTTGGAGCCAGCTGAGTATGGGCTGAGGCCTCAAATAACTGTGAGCTAAATAAATCTTTCCTTCCTTCATTTCGGGTGTTGGGTATTTGTCCAAGCAACAAGACAAGAGTAATTGAGACACAAATTGAGCAAAGTTAAGTGTTTATCAAAAGCCAAAGTTAAAAAAAAAAAAAAAAAAAGCCAAAGTTGAACAAAGATATGAGTTCAAGTCTCCTATCTATGTCACTACTTCATGCTTTTCCTTTAAAATACTTCATTCTTTAAGAGCAGTTTTAGATGTACAGAAAAAAATTGAGAGAAAGACAGAGACTTTCTCCTATGTTTCTTGCCCCTACACATACTTAGCTTCCCCATTAGCAGGGCATCTGCATGGATTACATTCTTAGGTCTTTAGTGACAGGGGCTCTCTAAGTGGCTAGCTTGCCTGTGCTCAGCTCAAATGCAGTCCTGCTGCCTCAGTCGTCCAGAGGTCTGGGATCTCAGTGGTGTGCTGCCTTGCCCAGCTACTCCTTGTCTTGCTATGTCTTGCTAGCTCATTTCTTTTTGATGCTGAATAGTATTCTGTTGCCTGGACATGCCACAGGTTTATTTATCTGTTCTCCTACTGAAGGACATCTTGGTTGCCTCCACATTTGAGTATTTATGAATACAGTTGCTGTAAACATCTATGTATAGGTTTTTGTGTGAACACAAGTTTTCAGTTCCTCTGAGTAAATGCCAAGAATTATGATTGCTAGATCATAGGTAAGAGTATATTTAGTTTTGTAAGAACCTGCCAAGCTGTCTTCCAAAGTGGTTGTGATATTTTGCACTCCTACAAGCCCTGAATTCCTGTTTCTGTTGCTCTGTATCATGCCAGAATTTGATATTCTCAGCTTCCTGCTCTTTTTGCAAAGTTATAGCATATCTGCCATATAGCATCTGTGGCATACAGTGTGAGAGGTTACTGGGAAGTCATTGTCATGGCTGCGCTTATCTATGGGAAGGTGCATATAAAAACACTGGTACATAAAAATGAAGCACAAAATATTCTTGAGGGGCCAGAGAGATAGCTCAGTAGAATAAGCACCTGCCTCTTAAGTGCAGGGTCCTGAGTTCAATCACAGGTACTGAGGAAAAAAAAAAAAAAGGTTCCTAGGGGAACCTGTTCATTAGCTCAGTTATTTAAGTGCCTGCTTAAGCGAAGGAAGTCAAGCTCAGAATTCTCTGGTTCAATCTCCAGATCCTCATGCCTTGCCAGACCTGCTCTTAAGGCATCCTGAGCCAGCAAAAAAAAAAAAAAAAAAAAATCTTACAAACTGATCATGACTATATGGGAATGCCAGGAGGAACACTTACAAAAATGGTGGAATGGAAATATTTTAACTTTCATTTTGTCCCAGGAAAATATTTTTTTGCTCTTTCTGGTAATTGAGCAGAGGGCCTTTTCCATGTTAAACAGCCCTTCTATCACCGGGCTGCTCCCCAGACTCCAGCCCCAGAGCAATGATTAAAATCAGAGAGTTGGTATAAAAGTGTGTGTTGCTATTGTTGTTACCAGTATTACTACACACAAGGTAAGGACCTATGCTTCTCCAGATTCCTTAAAGTTTGAAGAAAATATGAACTAAAATAGTAGAAAGATATAGAAGTGACACGGGAGGGCTAGAAATTCATGTAATAACTGGCAAGACTGGAATGGGGTACTGAGTAATACAAGCTTGGGAGGCAAGGACTTTTGGTTCAGATCCCAACTGACCAAGTGCTGGGTGACTTTGAGTAAATCGTTTCCTCTCTGAACCTCAATTTTTAAAATCTAAACATGAAAATAGCCACATTATCTATTTCTTATGGCTTATCATGTGGATTGCATAAAATCGTGCTTGACAAGCTACTCAGTAAATGTTAGCCATTGTCTTTCACTCTCTTTCTCCTCCTCTTCTTTATTGTCAATCATCACCTATGCCGCCAGCACCACCTCCACCTCCACCACCGTCGTGACCAAGGTCCCAGCCTGTCTTGATGCTTCCCCTGTTCTGGCACCACCCTATGAAACCTGCAGGGGGCGCTCCCGGCACATCGCCCTCCTCATCCCCACCCCTCCTGTCTGTTTCTTGTTATTCCAAGTGGAAATATCGAGTTTTCAGCCCTAGATTGGCATCAGGAGTGCTGTTAAAGCCCCAGTCAACATCCCTGTCTCCTGGGCCTGGCCCTGTCACCCGAGCCTGGGGACTGCTAACCTGCCCTTCTCTGTTCTGCCAAGTGGCTGCTCACGTTGGTTCCCCTGTGCCAGAAGCTTGGAGAGGAGAAACCAGACTCCTGGGCAAGAGTACATCCGCATAGCGTTGGCCCCGTTTGCAGTAGGGGGAATCACAGGCCTGCAGGGCCTCGCAAAGGTGTTCTCACCGGCCTGGCCCCAGTTCTGGCTGAGCTGCACTTTGCGTCACTAACGAGGAGACCATCACTGTCTGACCTGACTTACTGATCCCGCAGCTTGCCGATTTTGCTTGCTGTTATAATCGCAATCTCTTGTTTGTCATTTAAAGAGAGGTAGGAGAAAAACAAAAGTTTTCCTAGGTTCCAAGACACAAGAAAAATAAACAGGATCCTAGCTTTTGGGAGAGAACCAAAGCATCTTTGCAAGGAGTCAGTCCATTTTTGCAAGGAGTCAGTGTATCCGTGCAACTGCAGTGATGGGCAATGGAGAACATGGGGGACAGGAAGGGCACAGAGGGCCACACTGCTGCTTCTGAGAAAGAAACTTCGTGGACAATTAGAAAAAGAAGCCCACTCGGAGTGAGGCTTTTCCTTTGGCAGCACGTAGCATGGAGTGGTGGGGCTTTTTTAGGGGGCAGTTCCCATTCTCCCCAGACAAAGTCTGAGTGCAGGCACAAGGACTGGCCTGCAGCCTGCTGTATCAGCAGCTGCCTTGCAGGAAGCCCTAGGGTCAGCCAACCTGGGAAGGATCCTTTGAGCAAGATCATGAGACTTCTTGGGCAGAAACTTGGCAGTGGGAACGGAAGCATGAAGGGGAAGACAGGAGATGGCTGAGAGCACAAGTTTAGTGGAACAAGGAGGCCAATCTAGTAGATTATGACAACTTGTATAACCAATGGAGATAGGGCTCTAGAGGACGCTGGGCAGAGGAAAGATGCGGCCGAAGGCACGGATAGGGAAGATGACCACAGCTGGAGACTAGTGTGAAAGGGTGAGAAACAGAACACAGCTCCAGGACAGATAGTGCCCTGGCTGGGCTCCTGAGGCTTTTACCCTCATTGGTATAAAAAGATTCCCCAAGGTCATGGTGTCCAATGTCACTATACCAAAGAACAAAATCATTCTCTTCTGTTTATATTACAGTTCATCCATGATGTATTATTCCTCCAAGACTCACCTATTGAAGATTTGAACACTAGGGCAGCAATGTTCAGATACGGGACCTGGCTGGAGAGGTGATGGCAGGTGAGGATGCTGACTGGGCTCCTGAGGCTTTTACCCTCATAGGTCAGGGTGTCCTATGTCACTATACCAAAGAACAAATGCCTGACCCATTGGTGAGTTCATAGTTGAAGTGGAAGTCACTGTGGAGCAGGCCTTTGAAGGTCTTATCCCACGCCTGCTCCCCTCTCCTCTTCTCCTTGCCTCTCTCTCGCCCTCCCATGTGCCATGAGGTGAGTCACTTTGCTCTACCACATGTTCTTTGCCATGATATTCTGCGTCTCCTCAGATCCAGAAGCAATGGAGCCAAGTGACCATGGTCTGACACCTCTGCAACAGTGGCCCCAAATAGACTTTTCCTCTTTTGTTTTCCTGAGGCATTTTGTTACTACAACAGAAAGTTGACTAACACACTTTAGCAAGTTGGGTCTTCTCCAAATTCATTTCTTCTTTCAGATTTACTCCTTCCAACTTTGGCCTTGTCTCTTCCTTTACTCCCTTCATAATTATAGGCTCAGAATGCCTGCTCAGATGCTGGTCTATTTTGCCTTATAAGATGGGGTAGAGATAGGTGAAGATTTAAGTGTCATTTGGCATCTAGGTGTAGCCCAGGAGTAGGCCTTACTTTCCAGGTGAGAAATGGGTCCCCAGAAAAATAGGACTAAGATTCAGTCCATCCAACACTAAGCCTCTGGTTGTTTCTTAATTTTCTGTTGGAGGGAATTTCTCAGAGACGTTTTATTCAAGGTACCTCTTCTTCGTGTTTCTGTCCCCTGATCCTTTCTTCTCGTTCCTCTCAAAGGAGGACTGTAACCTATAAGAAGGGACCCCTGTTTGTGGTGATTGCAGGACAGAGAGGCTGAAAAAATGAAAGCATGTTGCCCTTTTCTTTGACTAGAGAGGGGTGATAGGTTGGTGAGGTTCTGGGCTGGTAGTGATTGGCTCCATCTGGAGAAAAAGAAGTGAAAAAAGACATCCAAGAGAGATGCAAATAATGTAGGCTTAGTAGAATCTGGTGTCTTAATTGGCAAAGGATGGGACATAGGCCAAGGGTGAAGAATGCAGTTTTAGTTTCTTCGTCTGCTTGACCAAGAGTAAGACAGAAAGGAGGAAGTCACAACCATTCCCAGTCACATGCATTGCCATCTTCCAAGAGGAAGATAATGAGTGCTGTTTGGGTCAAGTGAGGGCAGAAATCCCCTCACTTGACCCAAAGTGGCAGCCTGGATCATGGAGACGAGGCTGAAGACAGTGATTAGAGCATCATTCAGAGACACTGTATAAGTGATAAAAGTCACAGAGCAAAACACAGAAAGGGAGCACAAGACTGAGCCACAGGTGTTGGAGAAGGAAGTGGAATCTGATTCCATGGCCAAAGGCAGGGGAGGAGTAGTCCCGGGTTAAGGTTATGATGGCCTTCTGCTCCCTGGGAAGGAACTTGGCTTTTCCTTAGGGAGCATTAGCAGCTATTAGTTTTTAAACTGAGTGATGACATGGTTAGATTTGTGTTTCAAAGAGATATTCATTATTGCTATTTAATTATCTTTACATAGAGGATTTCATGATCTGAAGGAAGAGACAAGGGCTGACCAAATAGCTCAGCAGATTAAAGCACCAGCAAGCAGGCACAGGGCCTGGGAGTTCCATTCCTCAGCCTGCTGAGCCAGCCCTACCCCCTGGAAGCATTGAAAGGCAATTGAGACTGGGCATGGTGGCACCTGCCTGTAATCCCAGCTCTTGGGAGGTTGTAAGCAGGTGGATCACTACGAGTGACCTGAACACCCTGTAGACCCTTCCCTAAAATACAAAAAAAAAAAAAAAAAAAAAAAAAAAAA
>NDGN010285131.1:0-15592 GCA_002564285.1 Tympanoctomys barrerae
CCACCCCCCGTCCCCGCCACAGCCCTAGAAACATTTTTATGTTCTCGGTGATGTTTGGTCGTTTTCAGTGTGTCTCACGTTTTTTTATTTAATTTATTCCTAGACATTTCCTGACTTTTGAGGCTTCTGTAACACTACTTTCCCAGTCTATTTTCCGGTTGTTGGTTGCTAGGGATGGAAGCGTAATTCATTGCCATAAATGACTGTGCGGTGTGAGCTTAGAAGTACTTGTATTTCTAAGCGATTCTGTAGATAGTAGAAATGTTCTGTGCGCACCGCAGCGTCTCTGGAGTGGAGACGCTTTGCCTTGCTGCCTGCAGGTCCGTGTGCAGTTTATTTCTTCTTGTCCACCTTGGGTGGACTTCGGGTGCCCTGGCTGCACGTGACAGGCGTCCACGCTCCGTTTCCAGCCTCAGGAGCCCAGCGTCGCTCCTCGGCCACCTGAAGTTAGGCGGGAACTCCCGTGCTGCGGTTTACGATAGTGCACAGCGTGCTGAACAGCGTGCCGAGGCTGGATCTGAAGGGCTCTCGCCACACACGGAAACAGGCAGCACGCACGCTGCCGAGCCTCGCTCGGCCACTCCAGGAGGCCCGCTCCCCTCAGTGGTGCCGCTACAGAAAAACACACAGCTCTGGGTGACTGAATGGAGCATTCCTTCCTCGGCTCCTGGTGCTGACTGCTGGGTCCGACAGCAGGCGCCGCTCCCTGGCCTGAGGCCCTGAGGAAGGGGCCAGCAGCGCGTGGCCTAGCGGGACCCAGACCCATTCTGGGGAGGACGGTCACTCACAGAAGACGCGGCCTCCTCAGAGATCCCAGCACCAGCTGTTCCGGGCGGGTCCCAGGGCCCACACCTCCTCCCTAGCACAGCCTCACGGCCTGCGCGCTGCCCTCCGACCAAGTCAGCACAGGAGCCCTTGCCGGACACAGACACAGATCGGAGCCAGGCATGAAATGGCAGCAAGGGCCTGAGTGGCTGCAGGGTGAAAGGAGGCCTTCGTTGGTGGTGGGAGTGTGCACTGGCACAGCCACTGCAGAGGTCAGTGTGGAGATGCCTCAAGACTAGCCCTAGAAATCCGATGCCCCAGAGACTCCTTCCTCGGTGCCTCTGCAAAGAGCTGCACACATTACAGCACAAGGGCCCACACGCACCCTGCTGAGGACAGCGCACTCGGCAGCAGCCACACCGTGGAAGCGGCCTCTGTGGCCCCCAGCAGGTGCGTGGTGTTCACACACCGTGGGCAGCGCTCTGCCGGAGGGCAAGCCCAGCCGTCTGGGAACACGGATGGACTGCGGGGCGCGGTGCTCGGCAAACCAAGCCAGGCACGCACATTAGAGGTCATGGGTTCTCTGACATGAGGGCCCAGCTCATGGCTAAGGAACAAAAGAAAAAGTAGACGATTAAAGTTCTTTCTCAGGTGGGAAGGGGTCAGAGGATGGGAGGGGGCGTGCGGGAGGGGAGGGGAGGGGACGGGGGAAATTGAAGTGTGTGACGCATGCACGCACGCACGCACGCACGCACGGGAGCTCCGTGCAGGGCTGTCACTCACCACAAGTGCACATTTCTGCTGATTAGAAAATAATTTAAGAAATACGTCAGGAGAGAAAGACTGTTGGCTAGCAAAGGACGAATGCGTGTTTGCAACTAAATTGCCCCCCAGCCCTTGCTGTGCCGGGTAGGAACACACTGCAGCCCTGGGCGCAGGTGAAGCGAGCGGGCTGGTCTGGAAGGCCCTGTGGCTGCCGGGGAGGCCAGCCGGAGCTGAGAACAGGAGCAGAGGGAGAGGCGGCGGCCAGCGGGTGAGGCGCGGCAGAGCGAGGCGCCGGGCCAGGGCACACTGGCCCTCACCCACACCCACACCCATGCTCACTCACACCCACTCACACACCCACACCCACACCCACTCACACACCCACACCCACACCCACTCACAGACCCTCACTCAGACCTACTCCCACAACCCACACTCATACCCAGGCTCACACCCAGGCTCACTCACACCCACATCCACACTCACTCACACACCCACACTCAGACCTACGCCCACAACCCACACTCACACCCAGGCTCACTCACACCCACTCACACACCCTCACTCAGACCTACGTCCACAACCCACACTCACACCCATAACCACACCCAGGCTCACTCACACCCACACCCACACTTACACACCCACACTCAGACCTACTCCCACAACCCACACACCCACACTCACACCCAGGCTCACTCACACCCACACCCACTCACACACCCTCAGACCTACGCCTACAAGCCACACTCACACCCATACCCACACCCAGTCACATCTACACCTGCACTTACAACCACACCACACTCACATTCACACCCACAGCATCGCCCTCACTCACCCAAGGCCACGCCACACCCTATTCTCCCCAGTGGCCCTGAGACGGCAGGGCAGAATTTGCCGCGGCAGACATGACGGGGCCAATGTTTCTTAGCCCGGGGGCCGCCCCGCTCCTTAAGAGGACCACCGCCCCGGAAGCTCCGCACAGCGAGCTCCTCTGTTTGCTCTGAAGCCCTCTCTTTACCTGCACCCCTGAGCAAAGTCTGGGAAGAGCGCCCACGTGTGGCGAAAGGTGTTCAGGACACAGCTATGCATCGCGTGACGCTGAAGCCGCCTCCCCGCGCAGGCCACAGCGCGGAAAGTTCCATTTGTGAGCTGCGACTATTGCTTCATTTCCTCATTTCGCCCGGGAGCTGTCGTGTTGGACGTTGGCTCGAGTTTACTTGATTTGAGCTGTCTGCCTGTTCACGCGCCCTTTCCTGTTCTTAGGCTGGAGAAGTCGCTGCCTATGAAGAAGCTGGTGCTGTCCGGGGCAGGTCTGTCTCCTGTATTTTTAACTCAGTCTTTCTTACTGTCACCTTACCCGTCTGAGATGCATCGTAATGACACACATCTTGGGGAGCGCTTATGTATACCCCAAAGCCTTCCTTCTCCCTCCCCACACCCCTTTCCATCTCCAGAATTCACTCTGTTCCCACCATGTCTCTTCAGTGCTCTTTACTTATATTACGGCTTTTTCACGTAAAGGAAGCATGTGCCACTCACCCCTGGGTGCTGCGTGCTTCTCCAGCCTTCCCCATGCAACTCGACGCCTTCCAGTCAGCGCTGTGCACGATGAAGTGAGCCGCGTCTAATACGTGAACAGCGCGGTGTATGTGTGCCAGCCTTCTAAAATCTTTATGTGATTCACATTCATTTTTCTCTGCTCTGCAGTTGTCCACTTAAACACAGGTGGTTGTGTGGACACACACACACACACACACACCCTGGAGCAAGCGCCTGGTCTGGACCCCGACCGCACCCAGCCCCCACACAGCCCCGGCCAGGCCGCCCCCGAGCCACAGCTCCTGGCCGAGCGTAGAGTCCCACAGCCAGTTTGCTTCTGCAGACTCAGTCCTCCTGGTTGCCCCAGCGAGGCACTGGCCCTTCTGTTTAGTGTGCGCCGCCGCGCCTCCTTCACTGAGGCTTTCAGAAGAATGAAAGTGAAGGCTGCCGGGGAGAGGGCTGTGTGCTCTGTCCTTTCCTCTTCTTTTGAGCCACAGAGCACAGCATGGGGCCCGTGCACACTGGCAGGGCCCCACGGCTGAGCTGCACCCCTGCGCTGTCCTTCAGGGACGGTGCCTTGCGTTCTGTGACGGGAAGGACCTTGCCTGTCCAATTCGCCCGCCCACTGGGCTTGGCAAGGCGTGCGGCTCTGCAAGGCTGCCTGCCCTGGAAGGGCATTGAGGAGATTTGCACGCTGTCTACACAACATGCAACATTTGTTCAGAAGACTCTACTGCCTGCTTCAAGTAATTTTCAGGTCCATTTGTTACCGCTGCACTGCGGAGGTGCACTGTGCTTTCACTCTGCCTTCCTTCAAAAGGCTGCTGGGGACACCGCTAGGAGTGGGGGACAGCACTGTGGAGTGGGGAGAGAAGGCCGGCCGGGGGGCTGAGGCAGGCCGCGCGCGCCTTCCCTCCCCTGCCAGGGGTGCTCTGTGGCACAGCACCACCGCGTTCCTGCCAAGGGCCCGGGGCAGACCACAGCTCCACAGGTCTCGAAGTCCTCTCTGCCTCTGAGCTCGGCGTCTGCCCTGCCTGAGCCCCGTCTTCCAGTGGTCTCACGGCTCATTGTCTCAAGTGAGTTTCCAGCACAGTAAGCAACACGGGCCATCCATAGACTGGGACTTCAGAAGGACAGCGGATTTCTTTAGCGTGAGTGTACTCCCTGAAATATTAAAACACACCCACAAGTTACAGAGTGATTCTTCTCTGGAAACCCAGGCTTACCAGGGCTTCCTGCTCTGGTTGGACAATGCCTTTTCCAGCAGGACAGTGCTGACTCGCAGGTCTGCAGAGGCCTCCCGCTGCTCCATGCAGCTGGCTGCACTGTGCCAACGAGCGTGGGGGTCAGTGGCGCCAGCACATCCTGGGCTAAGGCGGTGCAGCCCTGGCGCCTCCCGCCCCGGGTGGAGCATTCAAAGGAGAAGGAACGGACAGCCGTGGGCCCCTGTGTCTCCACAGCTCTGAACTGAAGGATGAAAATAAACATGGGGTGAAAATATTTAAACATGTGGAGACTTTACTCCTGTCATCCCGCCCACAGTGCAGTGCAGTAGCCTTTGAATTGCTTGTGGGGTGCAGATAGGGTAGCAACCTAGAGCGCATCCGAAGCGCGCGCGAGGGTCACACAGCTCCACACAAGTGCTGCCCCCTGGCACAGGCCCTTGGGCATCCGTGGAGATTCCTGTCTGCAAAGGTTATGCGGATGTCAAGGGCAAATAGCTCCAACAGGGCGGGCAGGAATAGGGAGAAGAGGGCAAGGGAACAGCCCTGAGGGGTCAGTGTGGCGAAGCCCTCGACAAGAGACTCCAGCGTCACGGAAGTCAGCATGGAGCGTGGTGGACAGGACTGGTGGACAGGGCTGCCTGCTGCCAGCTGAGCTGGGGCCGGCTTTGCCAAAATGAGCCAGGTCCGCAGCTTGGCTGGGCCTCAGAGGCGGCAGCAGGAGGGAAAGCGCATCGGGCACGGTGGCTCTGGAGCGAAGGCGTGAGCTCCAAGCAGTGTACGCTGACCCCCTCACGGCAGAACCGGCTGCAGCCCCCATGGGTGCTTTAGCCACTTTGCTCCGTGCCTGTGATTGTCCTCAGCAGGTAACCCATTTCCCCGGCCGCTCCCACATCCGGGTCTCTACTCTCACAGCTTCCGGGTCTCTACATCCGGGTCTCTGCTCTCACAGCTTCCCACTCTGCCTGCCTGCCAAGGCCTCCTTCTGAAGTCTGGGCTGAACGCTTCATGAGCCCACAACTCTTGCACTCTGCATGCCTCCAACACCAGCACTGTGTGGATGATGCCCGGGTCTGCTGCTGGCTCAAGCAGCACCTGTCCCCTTGTATCACGGTGACAAGTGCCTCTCAGTGCATGGAAGGCTTAATGCTGGGCAACAGCTCCCTTTTTTCCCAGAAAGAAGAGAATTTCTGAGGCTCTCTTCTCAAAGCAGGCTTTCACTTCTGCAAGAGCAGGGACCAATTCTTGCTGTCCTGGGATGCCTTCAAGACATCCTTCCTAGTGTCCCGAAACAAAGCATTTGGTTTCTCTTTAATGCTAATATTTTCATCCACAAGGTCACCTGGGCCACCATTCTGTTGGTTTCATTTTACAGGCACTCTCCTTCTGGCCTCGGCAGCATCTTCACACGTTCAGCATGGTCCTTTGCTGTCACTCCTCGCCAGGATCTCAAAGCAGCAAGCCGTGCCCTGGGACAGGCTGAACACGAGGCTGCCGTCAGATTTCCTCTGCCAGATTAATTCTTCTGCCACTCTTCCTCTCAGCCTTCTGCAAAGTCTCAGGACATGAGCGATGTGTTCCTAGTCCTGTTCTTTACAGTGTGCATATCTGTCAGCTTTCTTGTCTTCCGGATCCACCCAGAATCCGAGGGCTTGGGAATGTATGATGGGTATGTTCACAGCAGACCACTTCTCTCTATGAAGTGCCTTAGTCATGTCCTTGTCACTGACACATGATTCTGGATGTGCACACTAGAGGAGAAGAGGTTGTTGTGGGCTCCCAGCCCAGTCGGTGGTCAGCCGGCTCCAGGCAGGAAAGCCGCTGGCAGAGGGCCATGCTGGAGTGAGCCACCCACATCGCAGCTTCCTGGAAGCAGAGAGGACACGGGAGCAAGAGGAAGATGAGCCCCTCTGATCGCAGCCCCAGCGATGGGCTCTGCTGACCACTTCCACTTCCCGGTGGGCTGTCCTTGTGGCCCAGCTCTCTTCCAAATGACCCACCTGGGAGTGCAGGAAGCCTTTGGGGACATTTTTAATCTATCCCAAAGCAGCGGCCTATGGTAGGAGGTGTACCTGAGCCTCCATGGCCTGCTTCCCAGGGTACGATGGACACCTTGGAAACGGAAGAGGAAGGCGGGGCTGCATGTGACAGAATGCTCTGCGCAGCCAACACAGCCCAGGGCTTTACAGCTTCCCTACTAGACCTGCATCACCACGCTCTCGTCCTACTTCACAGACAAGCAAACTGCGACTCAAGTCTGGAACCTGGCACCAAATTAAATTCAGCTCAAAGAATAACTTCCCAAATCAATCCATGGGGCCCTTGGGTTTCACGTCCTGCTTTTAGACGTTCTCTCCATTACAGCTGACTCTAAAACTGAGTTATACCTGTCGTCCATCCAAAGGGTGCACCTCCCTTTCCCCCAAAGAGGAAAATCAGCCAGAGGGAAGTGTTCAAAGAGTGAATGTCTGCCAAAGCCATCGCCAGCTTCAGGGCTGCCAACACTGGATCCTCCTCGGATCGTGAGTACTGACAGCGGACAGCCCCTGGTGGCGGCAGTGGCAGCCGTGGTGGTGGCAGTGACGGGAGCAGTGGCCGTCCGGCCCTGTGGGCAGCTTTCCTGCGGCTCTTCTGCACTCCTGGGGTGGACTGCTCCTCGCCAAGACGCCTTGCTGCTCCCTGTAACTTGTGTACATCCGCCAAGTGTTTGGTGGTTGTTCCTTAGGGAGCTGCCCTGGCAGTGTGGCAGGCATGAAGTGCCAGCTCAGGGCCCTGCAGCGTGGGCCAGAGCTGGCCTGGGCCCCTGCGCTGACCAGGCGGGGCATCATCAGCCTTATCAGTAGTAGGCACGCTAACACCGAAGCAGCGAGAGCCGTGTTCCATCTGCGTCGAAGTCCTCAGTCTGAGTCCCAGGGCTTGCAGCCCGTGTCCTCCTGCGTGGGTTTCACCGCCTCTGTAGTTGCATATTCGCCAACTTCGTCCAAGATCGGAGCCCCTCCGTGGGGAGCCCACCCTGGGTCCCCTTCTCCGACCACGAGGACAGCTCTTCCCTTGCGGCCAGTGAGCCCACCTGTACTCCTTCCTTTTCACCCACTGACTCGTTTTCCTCCTTCCGTCTCCAGGCCTCAGTGTGGGCCAGCCATGGTGGGAAGAAGACCAGCCTGTCTACTCCTACTTTATGGGCTCTCTGTCGTTTTCAAATCTATCCAAGTTTTTAAATGAGCTGATTCTGATGTGGGTGATTGAGGCCTTCAAAATGATTCTTAAAACTGATGGAGGTGTAGGACCAGGAACCAAATTCAGACCTGTGGCTTGGGGCACTCTCTGAGGCTGGGAAGACCTTCTACGGGAGCGCAGGAAGGTGGGAGGGGGCTGCCATCCAGGCCTCTGGCCACGCCCCCAAGCGCCCCCTGCAGGCTGCTCTAGCTTCGGCCCCAGCATGCCGGGTGCCCTGTGACTATCCACACACCTGGTGGGCAGGGTGAGCTTTCTGCTGTCCTGGGCGCTCACTTCAGAGCCCACAGTAGAGGAAGATGCCCTCATCCCTCCGTGAGTGGCAGGCAGAGGTCACAGCGTGCAGGCAGGTGCGCAGGAGCAGCCGCTGCTCTGTTCCCTCACGCTTGTGCTGAGGACAGGTCCACAAGCGGGCCTGTTTGGTCCTAGCCAACAGTACCTGGGAAGCCCAGGGAAAGGTCAGCAGGGCTGCAGCCCCACCTCTGGTGACCTTAAGAATCATGGCTCAGGAGGGCACAGCTGGGGGACGTGTTAGTGCCCAGTGTCCCTGATCCCCACGGTGGGCGCCCCGCTGCCCGTGGCTGGAATAGGGACGGCACCCGGGTTCTTTCCAGGGACGTGGAGGGCACTTGTATCACTCCCACAACTCTCCCCCAGCTCTTGCAAGGTGTCCCAAAGGAGACCTTGAGGTTTGGGACCACAGCCTCCTCCCTCAGGCCACACTGACACCACCATTTCCTGGACAAGTGTCCCTGAGGAGCCACGCGGGTGCAGGCCACACTGCATCACCACGAGGCACTTGTGGCCTGCTTCCTCGTGGCTCTCCCAGGTGTGCCTGTAGGGAGGGGGTTGAGGTGCGGTTCCCCTGCCTCCACGCTTGGCCAAACTTCTTTGCAAGAGTCCGGGTCGCAGAGACTGGCGTTGAGTGGGCCGCCAGGCAGCATGGGACCAGTACTGTGCCGCTGGCGGTGCTGCTCCTGATGTGCTCGAGTCCCTCCCACCAGAAGGGCTGGAGCAGCCGCTGAAGGCTTCAGGGGGGTCCTGTGTCCTGGGGGCGGGGCGCTGGTCCCTGCCCGGGCTGGCAGCTTCCCTGGGAGCCTCAGAGCCGTGTCCACTTCACTCCCAAGGCTTGTCCTGCCCAGAGTCGTCCCAGCGGCCTTTGCCTCCTCTCCAGAGCGCCAGACTCGAAGCAGGGCACTGCTGGCTCTTGCCGGCGCAGCACAGCGCCAGGACCGCGCAGCCGGAGGCAAGCGCCTGGAGCTCGCAGAAACCTCGCGCGCTCCCTAGGAGAGCACGCGGAGACCGGAGGTCTGTATCGGCAGACCGGATGTCCGCCCTCCGCCGCCGCGGGCGCGGGTGTCAGGGACCCGCGTCTCTGAAATGCCGTCCTCCAGCGCAGCTCCTGGAGCCCTGAAAGATGCCAAGCCCGCACTTCCCTTATTGTTTGGACAATGTTTCCTGCCTGAATCTTGTACTCTGAGTAACTACTATGAAGAAAGCAATGTACTATCAGTACTCTCCTACAATCCTGTTTTCAAACTCTTAATTTTTTTCTCTTTAAAATAAAAAAAATTAAAATGGAAGTGCTTGTCTGTGGCTTGGGCTCTCCCACGGGCAGCTCCGCAGGTGGCGGGGCCCCTTGGGTGTCCAGAGCCCCTGCTCGCTGTGCCAGTCAGCGCCGTCTCTCCGCAGAGCCGCCTGGCTCCCGTTGCCTGGCTCATTTCAAAGCAGTCCGACATGCTGTCGGCCAAGGGAATTAGGAGCGACCCAGGACTCAGTAAGCCCGGACACAGGCGGCTCTGTTTGCAGCTCCCAGAGTCCCCGGGTCTTTGTGCGTGGGGACAGCTGCTGCAGAGTGGGAAACAGGACGTCCCGGGCGCAGGGGAAAGGTCACGCGGGCTACTTGAAGCTTTCGCTTAATCCAAGCGGCTTATCCTTCCCGAGGGGTTTCCTGGGCAATATGAGGTGTGCTCGGTTTTGCAAATTTTCCCTGCAATTGTTTTTGTCTGGTGTTTCTTCGCAGGGTATGAACTTTCTCTCTCTGCCTTTCACCAACCTCCTGCCGCGCAAGCCCAGAGCATGTTTGGCTCCAGTCCCTCTTTGGGGCAGCTGAGTTCTGGCTCTCTTGTCTCAGAGTTGGCCGCAGGAAGGAGCACTTTGCAGCTGCAGCTGACCCGCTGCTGCTTTCTCTACTCCAGCCCTGCATCTGAGGGACCTGCTGGGAGAGCGCCCCAAAGAGGTGGAGAAAGAAGGAAATGGCCTGGGAGGCAGGCGCCGGCTCTGCCAGTCACCTGTCCTTGCTCTCTTCGGTGCCAGTCCTTCCCGAGCGCACCTTGAGGCGACCTGGTCTCCCCAGCACCAACTCTCAGAAACTCCCTGGACAGCGCTGTCTTCCCATGCTGCACACTTGGGGTAGAAGAGCGCTGAAGCCAGGGAGCCCCCTCTGCGTCCAGGAGAGGCCAGGCTGGGCCAGGATCCTGCAGAGGCTGCCTCTCAGGCTATGTCTGCGTCCCTGTGGGGTGCAGCACCAGCTCCCGGGTCTCAGGGCCCTCAGCCCGGTCTGTGCAGTGCCTGCCCAGCCTCAGTGCCTTTACGCCGGGGGCCGCTGAGCGTCTGCAGGCTGCTCTCCCGGCCTGCCTTGTCCAGCCAGGGGCAGCAAGAGAGGAGTGAACAGGACCATCTCCAGCTTCCTGGGGAGACTGAGGTGCAGTCTGCTGAGATGCATCCACCTCGCCTCTCCCGGCTTCCCCTGCTTCTGCAGTCTGAGCCCTCGCTCCTGCCTGGACTGTGTCTTCCTCTGCCCCCAAGCGCACCTGGCCATGGGACAGACACTCCGAGGTCACAAGGCCCTGGCCGCAGTGCACCGGACACACGTGCTTCCGTCCTCCGGAGTGCTGTGCTTCGATTCCTCCTTGAAAGAAAGATCTGTAAGGTCCCCATGCTTAGAGTTGAATTCTGGGGCGTCCTCCCTGCTGGCCAGCAAGAGGGGGCCATCAGGGCTGCCGTGAATGTCACTGTGACTGCAGACGTGCGGGCTTGCTGCTGATGCACTCAGCTCCACCCACGCTCCTCCTCTGTGAGCCCCTGCTGGGCTGGGGACGGGCTTCGCGGTAGAAAGTGCACTTTGCCTGCTAGAGGCTCTGGGTTCAAGGAAACACACACACACACACACACACACACACACACACACACCAATAAATTGTTATAATGCTCTGTGATTGGGGATATAGCTCAGTGGCATAAGGGCCTGCCTGGCAAATACAAGGTTCTGAGTTTGATTCCTGGCACTGCAAAATAAACAAATAAATAAATGATTAAAAATAACATTTTAAAATCTCTTCTTTTACTATATACAACACAGCATATATATACACCTATATATGTATAAAATATGGGTCTCACTGTGTTTCTCAAGCTGGCCTCTGGCCCATGACATTCCTCTCGTCACAGCTCGCGGAGTGCTGGGATTCTAGGTTTATGCCACCATGTCTGGCAACATAGCCTATAATTTTATGACTAGGGACAGTTACGGCTTTGTAGTCTAGTGTCTGAGTAATATGTGTAAATATTTCGTAAATCACTGATGACAATGTGAACATTTCTAGGGCACAGATATCAAAATATGCTATGAAATATTCTTTAGTAATGACAATATTCAGACTGATATCAGAGTTCACTATTGCCTTAAATGTTAGGTTCACAATGATATTCTAAAGGTTCTCACGTCTACTATCTCAGCCAATAAAGTATATCATTTATAACTCATATTTGTTTTGTATCTGACACCTTTAGAGCTTTGCCTTTGGCTTTTTAATTAATGGATTTTTAGTTTGAACAGTTTTAGTTTGCAGAAGCTCAGCGCAGCTCTGCCCCACCCCAGGCAGCGCCACCCTTGCTACTGCACGCTTGCGATCTCCCCACTGTTCTTGGGGGTCCACTTCGTCACTGGAGTCTGTCCCGCTGGTGTGTCAGTTCTGGAAGCCTCACTTGATGTATCTGTAAGCTCCCTGGCCTTTTTCCTTCAGCTATATTTGGTCTAATGATATGGCCATATTGATTTTTTGCAGTAATTTCTTAAGCTCCTCTTTTGAAGTTTTCCTTCTGGCACATGCAGTGCACGCTGCCTGCTGTTCTCACGTCAGGTGGGCGCCTGCGCACAGCACACTTCAGTGCCTTCCACCCCTTCCTCCCCATCTCTCTGTCCCCTCCCACTTGTGAAGGACCCATCTCCCCACTTCCTGTCCTCCATCTCTTCCTTTTCATTTGGGTTTCTCACATTTACTTCTGGTTTCTCCCAGAGCTTTCCTCTCTGCCTAGGCTACCTACCCGCCCCCGCCCACTCTTGCTCCTCCCTTCAGAGCCCCGAGCACCTCAGCCATAGCTGCCTGAAGCTGTGTCTGGCCTCCTGACACAGTGTGTTTTCGTCCTTTAGTGTGCCTGGTCAGCTGTCCTGGACAGCGAGGCATGAAGTCCAGGGTCTGCGACACTGCGGTCCTGCGGCCTCGGAGCGCTGTTCAGTAGCTTCTGCCTCAGACTCCAGCACTGTTCAATACTTCACTGTCGCTGCAGACTTCAGCGGCGGGAATTCCCTCTTGGCTTCCTAGCTGTCTCCTCCCCTCGCACCGAGTTTCTCTGGAGCTTCCTAAGCAAGCTCTGAGGCGGGCCCTCCCGGGGCTGCATCCCCCCGGGCACTCACAGCTTCTGCTGACGTGCTGGTGATGGGGGGCAGGTGAGAGCTGCACACCGCTTGCCATCATGTCTCCTTGTTTGACATGAGCCGCGTCCTGGGTGGTGGCTCTGACTCTGCCCTGTCCTCGTGCATGATGGACAGGGCAGGCTGGAGGAACAGCGTCTAGGCTGTCCCTGCTGCTGAGCTGACTGTAGGCTCCCAGAAAGCCGTGGTGTCACACTTGTGACAGCCACTGCCCATGAGGACGAGGCCCTGCTGGGAAGGAGCCTCTGGGTAGGTGTGGAGTGACGCCTTCCTATTCTGTCGATGGAAGCATCTTCACTGTGAGGGCTGGCGGGCTTTAGAGGCAACATCGCCCGGCACTCGGGAGCCCCACAGCCCCCAGCCCTCGAGACTAAGCCTGTGAGCGTGGAGCCCGCAGCTCTCCGGCTCCGACCCCGCCTCACGCTGTGAGCGCCCCAATTCCTGGCCTGGTGGCAGGGCCTCTGCTCCCTGCCGGCCTGTCCTCCCAGCCCTGGGCAGCCCTGGGCACTGTGGGCTTCTGTGCTCACACAGTCCGTGCTGGACTTTCCACGCTCCCTTCGTCCTTCTGTTAGGATGGAGGCGATGCCTCCCAGGCGCCACCCATGCCAAACTGGACTCAGAGTCCTCCCAAAATTTGGTTTTACTGTGAAGTTAATTCTCTTCCATTTTATTAAAAATCACATTCTCAAAACACTTTTTTTTTTAACACCTGAGCATTAGATGTTAAACACAGGAGCCTGTGACGGAGAGAGAGTGATAGACATGCCATTTGTATGCAGCATGTCTGCAGGAAGGGAATTTATGCTTTAGCCAGAGAACCTTTCTTTTCTTTTTTCTTTCTTTCTTTTGTTTTTTTAAATTTTATTTTAGGGACTGATCTACAGGGTGTTCAGGGTCTACTAGATTGGACTTGTAGTGATCCTCCTGTTTACATCCTCCCAAGAGCTGGGATTCCAGGTGCGCATCACCACGCCCAGTCTCAAGTGCCGCCTTGGCGCACCCTGGGGGCAGGGCCAGTGCGACAGGCCGGGGATCAAACCCCAGCCCCTATGCCTGCTTGCAGGCGCTTTAATCTCCTAAGCTATTTGGCAGGCCCTAGAGAGCCTTTCTAGGTTGCAGAATTTTACGCAATTCCAGAACTTTAAGCAATTCTCTATGTACACATATGAATGAATGAAAATAGATCCAAGATAATGCACAATAAACTTTAAGCAGCAGGACCCTCGGGGAGGTTTGGCATTGGCTGGGAGAAAAGAATTAGAATTTTTTATTGAGTACTTCAAAATTATTTACACTTATGAAAACAGTAAATGTTTTTATAAAATAAACATTAAAGACATTTTATGGCTTTGAATAAGTGTTTCTAGTTTTTCCCTGGAGATTTCACAGCCCTAGCTTCTAGTCTGCCTGGCCCTGGAGACCAAGCACCCAAGGCCTTCAGTCCCAGGGGCAGCCCTCTTGCCCAGTCCACCGCTGTACCCTTGGCCCCCTCTGGCTCTGGACGCTCCAGGGTTGAATGCAGATCTGAGAAAGCAGGGTGGAGGCGGGGTCATCTCCTAGCCGCTGGGTGCTGTGAGCTAACAGTCCGGGGAAACGCAGCTTTCTAGAGAGGCTTCCAGCCCTGGGAAGCGGGGGAGGCTGCAGCGGGACCTTTGTCTCTGCAGACCACAGGGTGGCGCTTCCGCCCCTGGGGGTCCAGACCTGCTGCCCCAGATTTAGTCTTCTACAGACAACTGGGCTGCGCAGATAGAGATCTAGGTCATAAGGCTCTGCAGCATGGGAGTATGGGGCAGGAAGAGGCAGCAGGAGAGAGCAGGCACAGGCTGCAGAGGGAGGCCTGCACCCCTTCTCCTGGGTGGCGCCACCCCTGTGCGGGGCTCCGAGCAGCTGGCCTACAGAGCTGGCATGGGACTGTGCCGCCTGGGGGCAGCTGTGTCCCTGTGGGGCGAGCTCTGCCAGGTGAGGCCCGTCCCACCTGCAAGCACCACGTCACACAGGAAGTAGTCAGAAGCTGCATGCTCCATGCCGACACCTGCACGCGGAATCACCGAGCCTGAGCCTGTGTCCCCGTGCTCATTGGTACCAGCTTCCCTTGCTGAACGCCTGGGACCAGAAGTGTTTCAGGCTTGGGCCGATTTTTGATTTGGGTTTAATTTTAGAATATTTACACATAAGCAATCTTAGATACCCAGCTGTAATCACAAAATTCATGTATATTTCATGTAAACTTTATCCAAACAGCTTGGAAGTAATTTTACACAATATTTCTAGTGCGCCTGTCCTGGCCATCAGGGTAGAATTTCTCATGGTGCAGTCACTTTTGTGCTTTGCAAGTCTTGGATTTCGGGTCATTTTGATTTGCATTTTTGAATGAGGGGTACTGAACCGCAGCAGGAATATGAGCCATGGTCGAGTCAGCTCCCCTCCATGCCTGCAGTGTCCCGAGAATTCCTAAGAAGCTGTGGTGGACTTTCTGGTGCCCACGAGTAGGGACGTGTCCTGAGTGACAGCTCCTGCCTGTGTGGGTCCGCCTTGCCCGCTGATGCAAGCTTTCCCACTGGCGAGCTGTGCTGTGCGCACCGCATCTCGGGGATCAGTGAGGCATCCAGCGACCCACGGAAGACAGCACCTGGCGTGGGCGAGGCCGCCACACACGGCTGCAGTGGCTGCTGCTGCTGTGTCTCCCTTCCCAAACTAGTCCCTTGGGTCAGAGAACTGCTCCCTGCTGCTGCCAGGCACAGGTTGCTCTGGGGACGCGCGCAGCACCGCTGTGTCGCCTGACTGAAAGCACAGGGAAGAGCAGAGCTCTTAGGGCCTTTCCTGCAGCTTCCTCCCTAAACGTGGTGCCCTGCTATGGCAGCCTGGGTGTGGCTAACACGGGGGGGCAAGGGCAGAAGGGGCTCCCCTGCTCCTGGGCAGGCACATTGCGGCTGCTGTTAACATTGTACATAAAAGGTGACTCTTCTGGACCCCAAGAAATCCACGCTCGTGCTTCCCTTAGGAAGATGAGAGAGCCATCTCATCCCTTCAGCCCTCCGGCTGTGAAGCTCAGCAAGGCCTGAGAAAAGCTGCGATTCAGCAGCTTCTTGCACTTGCGCCTACACAGGTCCCTCCCAGACCCTGATGCAAAGGCGGTGGGCCTCACACCAAGTAAATCTCTCTACAGGTATTCTTGGCCACACAGATAGCTGCCACATTCCTGACACACCCCTGCTCCTCAGGTCCTTACACGCTCGCTGCACTCCCATAGCACTCCTGCTCTGCACATCCTTACACACTCACAGCATGCCTGCACCACTCCCACCCTGCAGGTCCTTACACACTCACTGCATGCCTGCACCACTCC
>NDGN010285911.1:0-10776 GCA_002564285.1 Tympanoctomys barrerae
AAAAAAAAAATTTCATGTCATAGACTCCTTACAATTATTTGTGCACAGGTACAATTATTTTTGGCGGGAGAAATGGAATCAGTAGGTCAAAATTATATTCTGTCCCTGTATTTATGGCTGTGCATCTTTCCAAACTTAGACCACCCAGAACTAGACACAGGCCCTTTGTGCTTTAGAAAGTATGGCCTAGCCGCTTCTTCAAACTCAGGAAGTTCCCCGATGTCCTTACTGATCATGCTTTGTTCCTGGATTAGTTAGGGTCCTCCAGAGGATCAGAAGCAGTATAACATAAATGTGTAATTATACGAAGGGATTTACTAGGAGGCTCACAGGCTCAGTAGTGGGGGATTCACAAAGGCTGTTTGCAGATCAGATGCAGGAAACCCAGAATGATAGTGTGTGTGTGTGTGAAGACCTGGAAGACACCATAGCAGGCGAAGGTTGAAGGCCTGGCAGCTCACTGGGTAGCTGGTCACCTGTGCAAGGCTGTGTTGGAAGGCTGAGGAGCAGACACTGAACATCTGAAGAGTCTTTGCTGGCAGACTGAAAAAACTGGTGACTGATTTCTCAAGACAGTGGTGAAGATCTGCCTCCAAAAGGGAACACTTCTTTCTTCTTTTTTCATTCTATCCAAGCCACAATCTTATTGGATGGTACCACCCGCATCCAGGGTGGGTCTTCCCCTGTTAGTTTGCTGGGCTACATGTCAGTAATCCACAGTCCACATCTAGAACTTTATTGATCTGCTAGCTTGTCCTTACTCCATTCAGGAGGATATATCACAATTAATGATCATAAGACCCATTTAATTTTAGTGCTCTTGGGAATAAACTGAACAGCTGTGGAGACATTTACTTTGCAACATTCCCCGGGTCCACAGTCATCCACACCCATGCACCAAGAGCCTGGATACTGTGTCCTGTGTCTTGTGTCCCCTGCATAGCACTTGAGGGAACACAATAGTGAGTTATAATGTTTACAGGGTCCTCCAACTAAATACAGTGGACTATGTATCATGAAAAATGTGTGTTTTCTAAAAGTCTCTTAATAGGGAAATGCCCCAGATTTGTTACAATTTTGAGCTTCAGCCTGCTCAACACTCAAAAGCCAAAAGTTAGTAGGAAACAAATCAAGTCTACCCAATTGTTAGCACCCAGAGAAGACGCAAGAGGAGCTATTGTTGCCTCCAAACCCCATCTTGGGTTACTGAAGCGAACAAAAGGGCTCTTAGAGGAGACACAGTAGAACAATGAGCAGGAAGGATGACTCTTCAGTGTGCAAGCTTTGTGTTGTAGATGCTCAGCGCTAAAGAATGGCAGGGGGATGCGTGTTTATACACACTGATGGGATCTGAAGGTCACCAGATGTCCTGGGTTCTCCAAATCTAAAGGAAAATCATTTAGCATTTAGCATCTTCATCACTTAGGTGCAGCTTTTCTTTGCAATTTAGATTGATGGGCAACAGGAAAGAGAAGCAGAAATAACTCCACCAGGGACAGCTCACAGAGGAGCAGCCATTGCCACAGCTGCCCCATCTGTGGTGCTTGATGGATCTAAGATGAGTAGGAGATTTTCCATTATTTCCTCCAGCCAGGATGTGATAATGAAGTATACCTTATCTCATGATCAATATGATACCTGACTAATCAAGTGGCATTCTCCATGTATCATTAAGCGTTCTATCTGACCAGGAAGACATGTCTGAAAGAGAAAGGTAGCACTTGATAAATTCTCAGGTCAGTGGTTCAGAGACCCAGTGTCTTCTCCAGAAATCAGTTGTTCTGATTTGCTTTATAGTAATCTTGATGGATGTTTCCTCTCTAACCATTGCACTTGCATTTGCCTGGAAAGTCTTACAAGTGACATGATAACAACTTCAAGTTAAGTATGACCTTCTGCCATCTTTGCCTTCTTTTTTCCCTGGTGAGAGGAAATATTTTTAGTTGACTGTGTAATGAGTGAGTTGGGAAAAATTCACCATCAGACTATGCATATGACATTCCACCTTGTGGACTTGCTGTGTTAAGTACGCTCTACTTAACACAGGCATATTCGGAACCAGCCTCTTTGTCCTCCTAATTGCATAATAGAATTTGATTTTTCCCTTATCTGTAAGGATTCCTTTCTTGTTGAGCTGTTTCCCTCAGCCTTATTAAAGAATGAAGTCCAGAAGAAAAGCCAATGAACTTTGAAGACAAGTGTTCCTGTCCTGTTAGAGGCAAAACCCAGCAAGGACTAGACCTTCCGGGTGATTTGTGCAATGATTTTTACCACTTACTATGACACCTTGACCTTATACTATGAAGTTGAGAATGCTTCACCTAGTGTAGCCATTCAGGGTGCTTGATCTGGGCATTTAAGTGAAGCAGAAATAACTCCACCAGTGTTTTTCTCTGTGCTTATCCATGTACCCACTTAACATGAGAAGCTGGGTATCTTCTTGTCCCTGGTCAGCCTTTGATCATACACCATCTGTCTCCATATGATGGTTTTGCATCTACAGATTCAACCAATCACAGGTTGAAAGTATTCAGGGTAAAAAATCATTTCTATTGGGCAGATGCAGATTATTCTTTCTTGTCACTTCCCTGAGCAGTACAGTAACATGCTTATTTACATTGCATCACTAATGCAAGTAATCTAGAGATGATAGAAAGCCTATGGGAGGACTGCAGAAATTAAATGCAAATACATATCATTTTCTATAGGGACTTGAGCATGTATAGACTTGGTATCTTCACTGGGTCCTAGACCACACCTGTATGGATACCTTGTGCTCATCTCTACCCTTTTGGTTGCTAAAAATCCTCAAAAGTGTCTTCTCTTCTAACCAAGCAAGTGCAGGCAGTGGCCATCTAGTGCAGCAGGCAAGGGGCTGGATCATCTTTGCTTATAGGTAAGGGAGTCCTCTGAATGCTCTGCATATCACCAAGCCACTGTTACCTGCATCTCATGCTCACTGCTTCTACCTGTGGGCAGAGCCCCTCCCTGAGAATTGCAGGGAGGCTGTTGCCCACCCAGCTACCACTAACATGGTTTCCAATGGAGCCACTTGGCTACTGTCTCTGGATACTGCCATCTTCCTAGAAAATCTCTGAACTTTAAGCCTCTCAGTGCTGTGAACACAATGCATAGCAGTTCTCGCCTATTCTGGAGTAGACTATTAGTCTAACTCCATCTTTCAGGAAAATTTGTGGTATGTGCCCCCCTAAGGAGATCTTTTCTTGTTTTTCAATGAAGATAAGAAAATCTTATCCATCCACCATTCCATCTATCTAAGCCATTCTGTAATATCTAAAGATGCAGAAGAGAGTGGATCCTACTCTGCATTTGAGCCAACTCCTGTGTAACATTATGTAGCAACACCCAATTCTTTCATTAGCTGTGCTTGCTCTGGAACCAGCTGCTATTATGAAGGTAGGATTACTCATAGAAAGGAAAGAGTCTTATTGTCTTATCAGATACAGATAAGTTCATGCCACTGTAATGTCTCCTCACCATCCTATTTCTGCAGCAGCCCAGGATAAAAAGAACATCTCCAGAGGATGCCTGAAGAACAGCCACATTAATTAAAGTAAAGGGCTTTTTCCCCCTAAGAACTGCCTGATAACTAATGGACAAGAGAAAGAGACTCATTAGTGGGGATATTTCCTTTGAAAGGGCACGCACGCTGTGAACAAAAGTGTTATGCCAGACATTTTTTTAATAAAGCAAGACCTTTTGTCTTTTTCTTATTAATAGCACAGGCTGGAGAGAATGCATCTGAGGGAGTCTTGCATTAAGCTAACACGAATTGAAGATTATTCCGATTTCAGGCTCTTTATTTGTGTTTCCTTATTACATATTGCCTTGCCCCAAAATGACTGGGACTAGGGGTTCCTGGGCAGTTAGACCTATGTGTGGTGACTTAGACTTCATTAGCTCAGTTAGCCAATGAGGGATTTGGCAAGACACAGTCTATGCAGACTGCACCCACAGAGTAACTAGATGGGGAACCCAGTCCCTTTACTCAGCAGTCAAATGGGAAAGATAGAAGGTGCTACAGTTGGAGGATGAAAGGAGAGATAGATAGGCACATAAATGATGGATAGAGATATAGATAGATGCATAGACATGGGGACAAAGAGACTAGAGAATAGTTGAGGATGAAACTCTTGAGAGAGATTGATCCCAAAAATCCCAGTTGGCCCTCGCTATCTACAGGGAATTGTGTTCACAACCCCCCTCCCAGGTGCCCACATCTGCAGATGTTAAATTCCTTACACAAGTCAGGTGGTACTTGCCCATATACATATTGTGTATCCTCCCACAGACTTTACATCGTCTCTAGATTATTTATACTTCATAAAATATAAATGCTGTTATACCATATTGAGGAATAATGACAAAAGAGAAAGTCTGCACATGTTCAGTATGGATATAATGTCTTTTCTGATAATAGAGATTAAACCAATCGCCTTTTTACAGAGCTACATCTTCAGCCCTTTTTCATTTTTTATTTTGAGACAAGATCTTAAGCCACTGCGTTGCCCAGCCTGGGCTTGAACTTAGAATTCTACTACCTCCACCTTCCAACGTCGTCGTAATTTCTTAAACATATTTTCCTTCTGTGATATGATAAATTCATGAATGAGTATTCTGTAGACACAGAGGACCAACTGTTGTCACAGGGAAGGCCAGTAGGGATGAGTCTGACCCATAAGGACATTTCAAGGAGGAGTGGAGTGACATGTAGGATTTGCGTGCTCTACACCGAGGTGTTGTTTGGCGCTCATTTAGACATATTCTTCCCACAATGTGATTACACATAGACTCAGCCTTGGGGTCTTCAAAAGGAACTGGCCAGTTCACTACAGCAGGACCATGTGGGAGGGTGCAGAGGCTGGGTGCTACACACCGAGAGTCAGTATGCTGGAGGCCAAAGCATAGGCACAAAAGATTTCTAAGACCTGTTCTAACCTCTAAGTGTTTCTCTCTCCAGCCTGAGTTTGACCACTGTAGGACTTCAAGTGTAAGCATTTTTTGGAAGATTGATTAAGACTCCAGTTTCTTATGCTAAGGGACTGCCTGACTAGCAATCTTGTTACTCAAGGATCTCAGGTTATGGCTGTCCAAGAGGCTCCCTTACTATTTAGACCAGCAGCCTGCCTCACCCTGGTCAGCTGGGGTAGGAATTATCTTCCTCCTATCTATACCTCTCCCAATGGATACAAATGAGAAAAATATGCTTTCCAGAAGGTTTCTGGCACCACCAGGACGAAGAGTTCTGTGTCACTGGCCATAGCCAGAGCCATATCTCCCATGGTGGATCACGTAGCTCCAACCCCGTTCTCCATGGTCATTTAGGTCTTTGATAGGGAGTCATCTGGCCCTAGTTCATAACACCCCATCATATCACCCCTATCAACCCTCCTCTGTCATCTCCATCTCACAAAGCTCTTTCATCTCCCCAAGCACCGTATGAGGTGGACCACAAAGGTAGCATCCTTCCCACATGGGAGGTGGACCACAGAGCCAAAGAGAGAACTGCATCCAGTTTCCCCTGCACATGGCCCTTGACTCCCTCACCAGTGAGTCCCACAAGGCCTGGAAATGTGCTGTGTTGGACTAATGCAGAACACAGCATGCTATGAACAGTACCTTTCATCCTCTCCGTGGGAGTGACCCTCCCTGTCCCCTTGCCTCCCTCCTGGCTCTTGAGGAGACTGTTTTGAGCTCCTCCTTCAGACAGCAGCAGACAGAGTGGCCCCAGGAGAGCAGTGACCTTCAGATCAAGGCTCAGAGGAAGTGCCAAAGCATGTACAAATCCTGGATCAGTTGTGTCCCTGGCAGAGGTGATACATCATCCAAAAATCAGGAGTGGAATTTTCCCTCCTCTAAATCTAGATATTGGACCACAGTCAACTTTATCTGTGACCCAGCACATCATAGAACCACCTTTGGGTTACTGTTATTAGCCTCAAAGCACACTTGAAAAAGATTCTTCAGATCAAACTCCTCAGGAACTGCTGAGGATATTTTATATGACTGTAACTATAAGCTGACCTTTAATCTTCTTGGTCAACTTGTATTTTTATGTGAATTTTAATTGACAGAAAATACAATTTTTCAAAGCCTGCAAAAGAAAACAGTGTAAGTATAAGATGAACTGGCTAGGACATTTCTTCAAATATTCTGTACAGAGAATAAATCTTGCTATTGTTCTTCAATTGTTCTTGATTTCTTCAAGCAAGCTTTTGGTAAAGAGGTAAAGGTGTGGGCTGGAATACACTTGCCCCCCAAAAATAGGGAAATAAAAAAGACCTTATGCCTAACACATGTGGCTACTTGAAAATTATCTGAAATTAAAAAAAAAATAGAATCAGCATAATACTGTGTAACAAAACCCAGATGTCTCTTGGATAAAAGGTTAATCAAATGTTAATATTAAATGAAAGTGTTTTAAAGGCAGGAGGAAGAATGCTGGAGATAAATGAAGAATGAGCTACAGCCTCCCTAGGACTTTGAAGAGCCAGTTCTGTGCAGCATTTTTTAAAGAAAATTAACCTTTTTTTTAACAGCTCAAATGTGTCAGATGCTTTATAAGAAGGGTACTAACTGCTGTTCCATAGCTCAAGCTTTAAATAAAAAGCAAAAGTAGGAAGAAGTACTTGGAGAGAGAAAAACGAAGCAATTGCCGCAAGGCTTTGGAAATCACCCTCCCTTTGGTCCTAGTGGTAGACGTCCATGCATAAATCTGGTTTTGTTGGAGATTCAATAAGAGCTCACCATGTTTTTTTAACTCACCTGCTTTGCCTCATGAATTGCAGAACAGCCCAGCTGCTCCCTGGCACCTCTGCCTGTCTCCACCTTGACAAAAGAGGTCACACTCACAGTCTACATTAATCAAGATTCCCCCCCGGGAACCAGCACCTATAGGACGGAAAGAAAGGGACAAAGACGTATTATAAGGCACTGACATTTTAACTGTGGGGCTGACAACTCTAAAATCCCCAAGGCAGGCTGCAAATGCCAGCAACAACAGATACTGCAGCTCAGGCCTGTCCCTACTCTCAAAGCAAAGCTCACCTTCCTCTGGGAGCCTCAGTCTTTTCTCCCAAAGCATTCACCTGACTGGGTGAGGCACATGCCTTTCGGATTATCTTAGATTGTTTGGTAATGTGCTTCGGTCTACTACTTGAAATTTTTTTTGAGGGGTTACCAGGAATCGAACTCAAAACCTTGCACTTGCCCTTGCACTTGCACTGATCTATATCCCCAGCCCATACTACCTTAAATTTTAACCACATCTAAAAATTACCTTCAGCATAACATCTAGTGCAGATGCTTGACTAAGCAACTGAGCACCTTGGCTTGGGTGCACTGATGCATCCTATAAACTGTCACACCATCCACAGGAGCAAAATGAGAAAATCATACATCAGTTGGTGCGTCCAGCATTGGGGGTGCTGCTGAGAGAAGGGGAAGGGTCTGAAAGGGCGACAGAGAACAGCTCAGTGAAAATCTATAAATACTTTTCCATGAGGAGCTGGAGGCATCTCAAAAGTCTTGCAAAAGCACTTAGCTGTGTGCATGTGAGTTAAAGTAAGGAGAAAATGAAAGAATCATACAAATGAACCTCAAGAAGTCAGTAGGTCCAGGAAGAGACGGTTTATGCTTTCCTGTCTAGTGTGATTCTAAACTCAAGCCCAGGGCAGATGCATCCTTATCATTTCCTTTTTAACCAGTAGCCTGAGCTTCCTCTTGCCTTGCTGGAAGATCTCAGCTCTTTGACGCCACTGGTGCTGGGTCAGTCTTGCTGCTGGGTGCACATAGTTGACAGTGTCCTCTCTCACCCCTTCAGCAAAACCTATAGCCTAGCCAATGTGTGTCCCAAGTAGAAGGAGAGGGAGGGCCAGGAAGACTTGTGTTGTAGCTGAATTTAGGGCTTGCCTGCCTTCACACCCATGGGGTGCCTTTACTGTGGGAGCCTCATCATCCTAATTTACACATGATCTCTGTGCTCCCCTGAAATAGCCAGCTGCTTGAGAACCCAAGAAGGTCCCCCTTCTCTCCAAATGCCTGGCTTCCTCATGCAAAATGACCCAGCCCCCATCGAGGGCCACCTCTGCAGTCTGGGGGTTGTAGCTGTTCCTGTCCTTCCCTCTTCCCACTTCAAAGCCATCTGACCAGGTGCCAACCCTTCCTGGGCCCCTCTCAGAAAAGACAGAGCCCCACTTAAGGAAGATGACATTGTGACAGGGGCACCAACTGCAAGCATGCCTTTTAATGGGGTTATTGTAATGATGAATGGATTAGTGGTGTTATCACAGGAGTGGGTTACTTACCATGGTAGCTGGTTCCTGATAAAAGGATGAGTTTGGCCTGATGTCTGTATGGCAAGAACTCTTTAGCCTTCTGTCCATCCTGCATTAGAAGAGCAAGAAGGCCCTCACCAGGTTCCAGAACACATGGCTTTGGACTTCTTGACCCCCAGAACAGAGAACCAACTAAATAAACCCCTGTTGCTTTTACATTTCCAAGTCCTAACATTCTATTACAGCAGCAGCAGCACATGCACTAAGTACCCTACTGCCCCCTCAACAACTGCAACATTACGCTTGGTGTCACAAGTTCGACTGTGTCTAAAAATGCATATATTGAAGTCTTAATCCTAAGTGCTTCAGAATTGGATTATATTTGGAAATAGGGCCTTTAAAGAAGTGATCAAGTGAAAATAAGGTCACTAGTGTGAGCCTCAATCTATGCCTGGTACCCTTACAGGAAGGGAAAATGTGGCCACAGGCCCAGAGAAGAAAGACCTCACATGAACACATAGGGAGAGGCCAGCCAAAGAAAAAGGCCGTGGCAGAAAGCAACCCTACTGATACTTCAGGCTCTGACTTAGAGTCTCAGAATTGTGTCAATTAAGTCACCCAGGCTATGGTACTTTGTTACCGCAGCCCTAACAAGCTACTGCATTTAGCTTTGCTCTAAATCAAGCACGTTGTCAATTCTAATAGACTGCTTGAAGCTGTCCTCGAAGGCTCCAGAGAAGAAAAGCTAGGTCCTTCTGCCGCACTACTGGATCACAGAAGGAAGTAAGGGCAGTAGAAGCTGCTGTCACAATTGTGCTCCTGAACAGAAGTGTTTCATTTTGCTCCACAGGGGTCAAGAGCTGATCCTGAGAACATTAGAATAAATATATAGTACAAGTAATTTATAATTTGGGATATAAACATGTAAAGTGAGATTACCTCTCAACTTTGTACAATCACTTAAATTTATCAGATTACCTGATGTTTTGGTTGGACTGAGCCAAATGGGTGGTAGAGTTGGGCTTTTCAAAAGTCCATATTTGTACACTTGAGCCATGCCAAACTAGTTTTGTACACAAAAATAACACAGTGCATCACAAAGCCATCAGGATGAAGCTCTTCTTTTAAAGCCTAATACATCAGTTGTGAGCACAAACCACTGTGACTCTGGATATCAGTAATAGAAACTACAGTGGGCATGAGGAATAAGGGAGTGAGGGACTCTCCTGTACTTTCTCCTCATATTTTTTAATCTAAAATTGCTGTCTAAAATACACGTTATTAATTTTTAAGCTGGTATCATTAAACCAAATATTTTTACTATTCAAAACATATCAGTTGTTCTATATCCATCCATTCATATTCTCAGAGTGTAACTTTAAAAATAAAACTTGGGGCTGGTGAGATAACTCAGTGGTCTAAAGTGCCTGCTTAGGCAAGTGCGCAGGGACCACGATTCAATCCCCAGCACCACATGCTGCTCCAGCCCTGCCCCCAGGGTAGGCTGAGATGGCCACAAAAATAAAATAAAATAAAATAAAAATAAAAACTATCCAAAGATAAATATCACTTAATAGTTTTGTGTCAGGATCTTATCTTTATTTTTTTTTTTTATGAAACTGGCATCCTACTATAAAATCAGTATTTGTTTTAGTTTCCTCTACAATATGCTTTTTGAAACTCACATCATTCCACAGTGTGTGGTTATAATATCATTTATTTAACAATTTCCCTGGTTTTGTTGTGTTTTGTTTTGTTTTTACAGTACTAGGAATCGAACACAGGACCTTACGCTTGCCAGGCAGGCACTTATGCTGCTGAGCTATATCCCCAGTTCAATTTCCCTAGTTTTGAACAATGGCCATTTCTACTTTTTTGTAGTAAATAAGTTTCAGGGAACACTTTTATGAATAGATTCTTATATATAATTTTATTTCACTTAGGTTTATTTGCAGAAGTTAAATTTCTGTCAAAACTGTGGCATTCATCAATGTGCCCATTTAAAAAAAATTCAGTACATTTATATCAACAAAGTATTATTATACTTTTTCAGCTTCATCAATGTGATGAACCAAAGATAATATCATCACCAGTTTGCTTTGTATCTATTTGATTTTTAGTGAAAATGAATTTTCCCAACGTGGTTCTTGTTTACACTTCCTGGTGAAAGGGTCACGATCACGAGTATGTTGTCCACACTGCTCATAGCTGCACACGCGCAGGTCACAGCCTGACATATGGTAGGTCTGTAGTCAGAGGCAGATGAAGGATCTGCCGATGTCTTTTGCCATCTTTTGGAGTAATTTAGTCTTTTCCTGAATGATGTGTACAGAGCCGTTGTAAAGCAACAGCATCAGTTGGCCACAGTGCTGTCATCCACAACCCATGGGATCTATGATGAAGACAGAATAGAGAGCATAAACATGGAACAGATGACAGTAACTTCTACTCCTGCCCAGTATCTCGGTCTTTTTTTTTT
>NDGN010286497.1:0-10200 GCA_002564285.1 Tympanoctomys barrerae
GGGGGGGGGGGGGGGGGGGGGGGGGGGGGGGGGGGGGGGGGGGGGGGGGGGGGGGGGGAAAAGGAGGGAGAGGGAGAGGGAGAGGGAGAGCTTTGTAGCCAGCCTCCTCTTATTACCATGCACGAGGCAGAGGACAGCTAACATAACCAAAACAGCTGAGGAGCACAAGGAACTCCGCCCCAGCCTGTGAAGCAAGTCCTTCCACACGGTGACCCCTGCGTCTGCTTTAATACTTGGCTTTCCATTTACTGAGTCCAGGCCCGCTGGCACAGCAAGCACTGATGGGCCTTCCAGGCCTTGTTTTAATACCTGTGGAGACAGCAGCCATTGAGACAAAAGGCAGCGGTAATTCAAGAGGAGAGTAACAAGAGCAAGATAATGGAGTGAAATACTGAGCAGGGTAGAAACCAGTAGGTTCTAAAGCAAGAGCTCTGTGAAATCTTTTGGACTGCAGAGGGCGGCTCCTCAGCAAGCGCTCCCTCGGGAATGTGGGCCTTCGCTTTGTCACTTGGTCCTGTGCTGTTCTCACCATGAAGGGAAATGCTTCGGGCAGTTCTGTCTCATCTCCTCCCTTAGGGGGGTGATACTGGGCACCACCACCGATAAGCCTAAGCAGTGGGGTTAGAAACAAGCTGCACAGCATCCCAACGTCCGGAGATGCACAAGATGTCTTTTCTTTCAAGGCTAAAATAGGCTCAGCTGGTTGGATGAACCACCTGTCTTGGCTTTGCTTCCGTGTCTCTACTTGTTCAGCATCACAAGTTCTATACAAGCGAACCTGTCCTTGGTTCCGAGCCCAGGCTCCTTTGAGCATTTCTAGTACCTGGGACAGCGCACCATTAAAGTCCTGAAAAAATTCATTCTGGTCTCTCCAGTTGCTTGGAAATTCCACAACAGTACAAAGGAGAAAAACTAGATAGAGAGAGAAAGGAAGGAGCTCTGGATGGGTCCGCGGGTGAGAACGCTGCCCAGTGAGAGGAAGCTCCAGGACTCTAGCAGACCCCGCTTCCCTTCTGTTCCCTCCACAGCCCCCTAGGAATGGCTGGGTGCATGTGGACAAGGTGGCTCGTGACCAAAATGAACGAGGAGGTCCTGGGGAGCTCGGGGGTCCCTGGCTCTAGGCCCCAGAGCCTCACTTTGCACCCTGGATGGACAGAGCATGTCTATGTTCTTCTAAAGCAAAACACTCCGCACTGGAGAGAGATGCAGCCACCTGGGAGGGAAACTTCATGATGACAGTGAGCCCCGGCCTCATTGTCTGCATTTCATACATTCAGAAGGGGCATCAGCTAGTGACACCAAGGCCAAAATGAGGTCTGGGCAGAAAATGTCCCTCACACCTGCGCTTCCCACAGCCCACCCCAGCACCCAGGGAAGCACATTATAAAACTACTTAGGCCTTTTTTTTTTAAAGCTTAACTCTTGGACTTTGAAGAGTTTAATGAAACCCTCCATAAAAGGTCAGTCTCCTTCGACTTGCCTTTTCCATTTTAGCAGCACAAATGCTGCACAAGGCAGAGAAAGAAAAAAGTAATTTTACCAATCCACTGAGCTGAAGCTGGTTTGCAACCGCTGGGACCATATTTCATAGAAAGCCCACATCACTAGAGCCTCCTCGCGAGCAGCGCTGGAGCCGGTCACATTTTAGCTGGCAGCTTGAGAGGACAAATCTGTCTTCCAATTCAGGAGCATTACTGGGGCTTTAAGTAAGTGTTCAGCCTTTAGCACCTTAATTCCATGGGCTCCCTGGGGTGGGCTGTGTTAGAGGATTACCAGCCACTAGACTGATGTGCAATTTTCTGCCCTCTCTTGTGTTAATCTCTGAAATGACTAAAGATCAGTGATTATGAGTTTGGCTCCTGGGCTCCAAACACTTAAGAAAGAAAAGTCAAATAATCACGAACAAAAGCAAAATAACAACACCCACGCTTGCTTTGTGCTACTCTGCACAAGCTCATTTGCTAATTTTTTTTTTTTCCAGCACCGGGGATTGAACCTGGAGCCTTGTACATGGTAGACAAGTACTCTACAACCAAGCCACACTCCCAGGACAATCAGATTAATTCTCCTAAGAGCTCGATGAAGTTGACACTATTCATCTTGTAGTTCCAAGAGGCAAGGCAGAGCATTGTGACCTGCGCAGTTCCATACAGCCAGGACTTATGAAGCCAACATTGTAGCAGAAAATGCAGCCCCTCCCCCCATGATGTGCAGTCTACATCAATTTCTTAGTTGCCCAGGTAACAGTTCCTGTTCCACTTCCAGTTGCTCCTGTCTCTTAGAAGCGGCCGGTCACTGCGATACACAGCTAGTTGCTATGATGCATGCTGTATAAACCAGTTCCCTATTGACAAGTCATTCTGCCTCTATACTTCCTGCTTGCGTATTCCATGTAAGCACTAGAGGTCAGGGCCTGACATTCTGGCAATGATCCCGATCAGTGCCTGTTGGGGTAAATAAATCTGCCTCCAAATTCCAGGTGTCCTTTGGTGCTTCTGCTTGCTACTGCATTATGTTTGCCCAGGACTCTCCAGCTAGTTTTACTAACTGACCACTACACAAACTACAGAGCCATAAACTGTCTTAGTCTGCAAGATACCGGGAAACATGTAAATAGCATGAATTCCTTTCCCAAACTTCCGAGGCTGTAAGGTCAAGCTCAAGGTGCTGGCAGATTGGTGTCCAGCGAGTACTGTTTTCCTCTTCAAGCTGCAGCCTGTGTGGCGTTCCTTCCATGTGGAAGGGGCTGGGTTTCTCTGGGATTCCTTTCCTGAGGCAGTTAGTCCCATTCACGAGGGTCTCCCTTTTGGGCAGAGCAACTCCCCAAAGCCCACCTTGCAATGCCATCACCTTGGGTGTGAGGTCATCCACTTATGAATTTGAGCGTAAGGAACAGGCATTAGACCCCAGCACTGACTTAAGAGCTAACCCCATGATGTTTCTACAGTGCGCTGAGCCGCAAGCCTGTAAGACAGGATCCACCGCACATGATCTCTAGGTCAGAGAATCAATCACTATGACCACTGACAGCCAGCTTGTCCAATGGGATTGCAAGTGACTTTTGTTGTTGCTTTTAAGACTCTTTATTGAGGTGTTCACATTTCTGTGAAAAGGCTTTCTTTCACATGATACTAAGGGCCTCAGGACTTGAATTTGTCTGTGATCTCAGCTATTGAAGCTGTTAATTCTGCTTGCTTTGTGTTCCCCAAATCCCCTTTGTATTGATTTGTTCTTTGTTCTGTCTCTGCCTTCCAGAAGCCCATCCTTTCCAGGGGCTGGAAAAGCCACTGTAAAAGGTCACCTTGTGATTATTCTAGGCTTCAACTCTGTGTGACAACTATGGGTAATCCAAAACAAATGGGAGTGAGGCTGTGTTCTAATAAAACTTTATTGATAAAGTCAGGCAATGGGCAGGATTTGACCCATAGCTTTTGTATGCTCACTCCTGCACTAAACGGCACATTGCCTGGCTCACTGTTCGTCTTCTCCAAGGGCTGGGGCTGTGGTCACTTCCCTCTTTGGGTGTCTCTCTGTTCCTCCACTGGTTTGGCTCCAAGAAGAAGAGCCATATATCAGACTGGTAAATTTAAGAAGCATTAACTGGACCCAATAGGCTCAAATCTGCTCCTTTTCCTTTGGCCATTCCTGTCTTGAAGGGATTGGGGCTTCTGCCCTGCTTTTCCTGGGTCCCTAGTCCTGTAGCTGGAAGGATAAATCTGACCAGTTCTGAGATTCAGATGTGCATGGCCCTGTGCTCAGAGTCCTTAGCTCAGTCCTGCAATCTGGGCATTATCTTTAATAAGTATGTACCTCAGGCCCTGTCTGCTTAATCTTTCATCCTAGATTCATCCTTAATCTTTCATAGCACTAAAGTATATTTACCAGGCTCCCTCAAAGTGGTGTGTCCTGAAATTTTTGTGTCCAAAAGCTGGTGGCATTTTGTATTGTCTCAATTGAACAGCATAGACCTTAGAACATCTTACTTTTTAGCTACTTATCTCTTGCTGTGCAATATATATATATATAATTTTTTTAAAAAATTACTTAGCTATCATATAGGCATTGCATGCATAAAATGTAAAACATTTTTCATAAATGAAATCATTTGCAAATAGCGGTTTGTTTAAATATATTGTCCATAGGAGAAAACACAAGGTCCATGGTAGCAAGGTCAGAACGCAGTGTTTTAAACCCCACTCGGTCTCAAAATCCTGGCATATGCAAGGCTAGGAGCACGGGCCACGGGCTCGTGAAGGCAGATGGTACAGGTTTTCCTACTGATGTCCCCCCCACCCCCACCCTGCCATACTGCTTACAGGCAGGCAGGAGAGCAGCTGTCAGACACAAAAGCTCCTCCTGAGAGCAGGCCGGGCTGTAAGCACTGCTTTCCCGTGCTAGAGCAGGCAGAACAGAGTGCGGGTGGACTCTAACACGAGCGTGGTGCACAGCTCCAGGAGCTAGGGGTGCCCACTCAGGGTCAGCAGGGTGGGCAGCACGGAGGGCTGTAGGAAGGGTACCACGCCAGGCCTGCCCCTGCTATGCAGCTCTCCTCTCGCTGAATTTCCACACCATCGTCCCTCTGTGCGGTTGGTCTCTGAGTCCTAATGTCTCCTTTGCCCACGGACGGACAGACAGCAGTCACACCTGATCAGGCCGACCCCACTGAGCCCACTGTAATCTGCTTACCCTTGCAAAGATGTCTTTCAGGGTACAGAGATGCATGGGACTGGGACCCCAAAGCGTGAATCCCGGAGGGACACAATTTAGCCCCTGCCAGCTGCTGAAGCTGGAAGCATGACATAACCCCATGGAGGGGGGTCTTGGGCTCTGGGATAGTGAGTGGACAGTAGAAAAAGAGGTGCTCTTTGTGAGAATAGCTTATGCACCCCAAGGGAATGTACCCCTTCCTCCCAGGAGCCTGATCTGTACGCCTCTCCTGTGCTGCTCAGCCACACAGACAAGAAGGATAAGAAAGGCCCAGTCCTGAGTTATCAGTGCAGGACAAGGGTGCCCATCAATGTCCCTTTGCCACAATGACACCTTGCCTACTACATCCAGAGCAGCAAGACACGCGGGGGACTGGCAAAGACGGTGACACTGAAAGAATAGGACGGAATCTGCCGCTACTGCATCACAGGCCAGAGCAAGCGTGAGAAGCCCTGCGGCCTCCTACACCGCGGGCCTGTCTGGGGCCGCCTGACTCTAGTGATCCAGTCCCAATCTTCCCGGTTCTCCTAGGTCTGCAGGCCGCCAGGGGGCTTCCTGCTCTCCTATGACGTCGGGGGCCCGTGGCCTCCTCTAGGGCTGTGACGGCCCTGGTCCCCGCAGGCGGGTCAGCTCCCGCGCTCCCTACAGTCCAGCTCCCCAGGTCACCAGCGGTCCGGTGCAGCCAGTACCCTCGACCCCAGGGCCGCCCACCTGACCCTGCCGCTGGAAGTAGCTATGCTCCTCGGGGTCCTGGCGCCGCGGCGGGACGTAGCTGAAGGCCGACAGCGCCGAGAGGGGCAGAGACCGAGGCTTAGGCCGCAGCGCAAGGGCTGCGACCTCATCTCCGTCCTCTGGGTCCCCCGGTCCCTCCAGGGCTTCCGGGTCCATCGCCCCAGGCTGGCTCCCAGCACTCTGCGTCCACCGTTGCCTGGCAACTGGGGCGGGGCGACCCTTACCCCTCCCTCCAGCCCCGTTGGCCACGCCCCCACTTCCAAACAGGGTCCCTCCCCACAAGCTGGTCACCCAGGCGCATTGATTGACCGACCTGGGCCCTGGGCTGGAGCCGAAGGAGGCGTGCCTGAAAGTGCCCAGCCCAGGGGGAGGAGGCGACCAGGCTCCAGCGCACTCTGTCGCGTTCCTTGAGAAACCGGAGGGGCCAAGCCGCGTGTGCAACTCGCCATTTGCCAACAAGTTCATTGGAAAGATTAAAGAATAAGTAGATTTAACTGCTCTGTCTACCTAAGTCGGTATATGAGACGACATCCCTGCTCCGCGTGGTACCTGCCCTTTCCAAGTGCTGTACGCTAGGCTCTGTGGACGGGGCCGTCCTGCTGGCCTGCAGGTGTGAGTTGGTCTTCACTGAGTTAGTCTGGGAGACTGGGGCTCCAGCAGCCCTCTGCTCCCGTGGCTGTGTGGCTTCGGAAGCTTTAGGCTGCAGATCTCGGCCCGCCCCACCCCTCACAGCTCCTTCGGGCTTCCTCTCCCTGGGCTGCCAGGGAGACAGACACAGGCTGTGTCCTTGAGGCCAGATGCCGTTTTCTCAGGAGTGTGCAGCCCTCCTTGAGGCCTAGGGGCACTGAGGCTGGCGTGCCTTCTCGTCCTGCGTGAGGCTGAGGGACCCAGCGCAGAGAGCAGGGGTGGGTGGACCTGTCGGAAGACAGTGTTGGTAATTCTGACTGTTCAGAGTTTTTAGTGACATTCTGTAAGAGGTTACTTTCGTGTGATCCTTGATGTGAGACGTCAGGTGCATGCTGCAATACACGGTAAGCACATACCTAGTGCCTCTGAAGTCCGAGTTCTCCCTGTCTGTGACATACAAAAGGGAAGGATGCCCGAAGCAGGAACAGGTTCGTAGGCTGAGGACAAGTGAGGCCTGAGCTATGCGTGCAGGGTTATCCATGGTACTGATTCAGAGATTCTTTCCTTGTTTTTGTCTTTGTCTTCTTTCTCTCTGCGCTGCCCTGGGTGGCCCGAGAGCACACGGGCTGTGCACAGCGCTGCGGTGCCGACCCAGCAGGACCTCTGCTGCCTGCACCTGCCTGTGGGGAGCGCGGAGCCAGGGCTTTGCTGGGGACCCCAGAGCTCTGGCAATGGGCCCACAGGAGGTCAGGGGTGGGCTGCTTCTCTTGACACAGAGCAAGAAAGAAGCTCTTGGGAGCCTTGCTTAGAAGTCCATTTCCTTTTGATGTGAGGCAGAGAAACAGAAACCAAAGGAGACAGCTGTCATGTCACAGCGTGACTTCGGCACATCTTGCATGGCATGTGCTGGGTTTCGCCTGAGGTCTCATAAAGTCAGACTTTTTTCCTTTATGCAGCACTGAGGATGACATGCAGGGCTTCCATCCACAACCTTTTCCTTAATTTTTTGGAGACAGAGTCTCCCTAAATTTCAGCCCTCCTGCCTCCGCCTCCCAGAAGACTGAGGTCATACGTACGCACTACCACAGCTAGCTGAACTCAGACTTCTGAAGCGAGGACGTCCCATCTGGCTTCTTATGCCAGATCAGGCACGTAAGCCCCACATCTCGGTTTCCCCTCAACCTGCCCCACAGTAAGAGGAACAGAACTGGAAATATTCCTATTTGTAACCAGCTGAGAGGAGGCGGAGCTTCCCAGCAAATTTAGATGTCCTTGAAGTCAAGGGCAGAGGCGGAGGGAACCAGCCACATGTTTCCCAATCCAGGTGGGTGGGCTCGAACACCAAGGACAGCCGCCCCACAAGGAGGATGTGGCCCATTCTTCCTGAAACACTGGCACAGGCCATGGTCCCTGGTGGCGCTGCACAGGTTTGGTCTTCATTGGTGCCTTCTCCCTAGAAAAAGACATCCATGTGCTCAGAGGATTTACAAAGCATGATTCCGGTCAGGTTCTTGAAGTAGGTTGACTCAGTGAGGGGAGTCTCTATGGTTAGTAACTTTAAGCACTAAATCTAGGACTTGAAACCTTGAAATGAAATTTAGTTGTCTATTTTATTGATTTTCAAATAAAAGTGGATGTGATTTTATGATACTTAAAATGAAAAATCCAAAATACCGACAATTCCAGTGATGAGCACACCGCCCACTACCCTGCCTGTTATGGTTTGTGTCCAGATGTCCCCAGAGCCCCACGCAGTCAGTCAGTGGTGCAGCTTTGGGGAGCTGGCTGGATCTAGAGTGTGTGGGGCTGGTAATACAAGGGAACAAAATGCCCAACCTGAAAGGTACCTGGCCAAGTTCCTGTTCTCTAAAACCAAAAAGTTTTAGGAATAACGGAGGTGAAGAGCAGAATGTATTTACTGGGAGAAAGAAAGCTCCTGTCCAATGGGGATCTGAGCAGGTTGCCCCTGAAGCTGTGTCTTCCAGGGATATTTATAGAGTAAAACCTTGTTGTGAGGAGGGTCTAAGGTGAGAACATGGGAACTTGCTTAGGACAAAACTACGTTCAACCCATGAGAGTACGAGCACCATTGCTCAGGTACAATTAAGTCCAGCACTGAATGGGGAAATGAGTCAGATTAGCTAGCGGGCACGGCAAGGGCAAGCGAGCATAAATATGGGAGGGCTTTTGACTTCAGGGTGTCCTTAAGGTGACGCTTATTTAGAATACCAGTTCTCAATGCCTACATTTAGGGAGGCATGTAGCTGCATTTGTTTAATTAAAAAATTAATTTTTCATTTATGTGTTTGGTACAAGGTCTCATTACACAGCTCAGACTTACAGTGATCCTCCTGTTTTCAGCATCCCCAGTGCTGGGATTACAGGCATGCACCACCAGCCCCAGACTCCTTCACTGGCTTAGCATGCCCTGGGGGACGAGGCCAGCACAGCCTATCGGACCGGGGATCAAACCCTGGTCCTTGAGCTTGCCGAAGCAGGCACCTAGTCCGCTGAGCTATCGCCAGCCTGTTTACTCTTTTGTCTTGAGATCCATCCACAGCAGGGGTCTGTCTCTCTCACGAATGTAAAGTCACCTTGCCTTCCATACCGTCTCCTGGAGGGCCTGGCCCTGCTTGACTGCCTAAAATATTTCTATCTACCTCAGCTGCCTGCGACACTGGGATTAAGGATGTGGGGGTGGCGTGGATGGAGCCCCCACCTGGGTGGGTGTGCTGCCCTCGCTGGGGGAAGTGAAGGGGTCCGGATAGAATTCAGGAGAGAGAAAGAGGGCCGCTGAGGTCACTTGCTGCTTCACTGCTGTGCTGCCCTCCCGCCCTCTGCTTCCGTGAGCTGTTGCTCCTCTGTGACGCCCTGTCTTGGAGCCAGCAGACTACGGGCTGAAACCTCTGCAAACTATGAGCCACATGGACCTCGCCTTCTTTAACTGCAGGTGTTGGGATTTCTGTCTCAGCAACAGAGAAGGTGACTAAGAGCGTAGCTGCAGGAGCCAGGGCGCCTCGAAGAGAGGCTTCATCCCAGGCGAGGACCGGAAGGATGACAGGAGCCGAAGATGTTCTGTTTGCAAAGAAAAATTCAAAATTAGTGACAAAGTCAAAAGGACAAAGGGGTCAAGGTAAAGGTCGCCCCAGCCCAAAAGGCTGATTTAAGTAAAAAAGAGAAATGCCAAAGCTCAAAGTACATCAAAAATATGACAAACAATTGACTCGACTTTCTCTTATAAATTGATACAAAGACATTTGTTTTTTCCTAATAAGCCTTGTATTATGGTATACAAATAGTTGACAGGAAATTTTTAAAATAAATTATTTTGCTTTTTACAGTACTAGGATCTAAACACAGGACCTTTGCACTGATGTACATCTTCAGCTGTTTCTTTGTTTATAATTTTTAAATTTTGAGACAGGGTTTTGTTAAGTTGCCAAGTTTCTCAGGCTGAGCTGGAGCTGTTGCTCGTCCTGCCACAGGCTTCCAAAGAGCTGAGATTATAGCAGGAGGCACCACACCTGGTAAAACTTCTTCATAGACCAATACAGTGGGAGAATTAGAATATCACTTTGGGTTTTTTGTTTTTTTTTTTGAAATTTTTTCTTTGTGATATCCAGTGAAATAATGAATCCAGGCCACAACCATCAACAGATACAGGAAGCATTGTAAGAAACGTTGATTGGTATCCCCAGTTGGACAGAAGATGCCAAGAACACAGGAACTCATTCTTGTTCAGAACATGGCTGGGGGACGGGGTGCAATTAGACGTCAGAGCCTGGGGAGAACTACACAACTCCGTTGCCGCACCTCCTTTCTACAAAGTCTAACCCAAATCGAAGCAAGCCTCTGGGTGTGACTTTCAGACTATAGCATGTAGAGGACCTACTTAGATATTGGCCCATCAATACTGTGGAACATCCTACAGGGCAGCTGACCTAAGTTTTCTAGTATATTATAAACAATATAAAAAGTAGAGGGGCAGATGTAAGTGGTGGGTAATTGAAAGTTGTGTGCAGTCTTTGGACCCTGATTCATACAAATCAACAAATTACTATTATTTTTATCTATTTATTTATTTATTTATTGTGTGTGTGTGTGTGTGTGTGTGTGTGTGTGTGGCCAGCTCAG
>NDGN010286650.1:0-13962 GCA_002564285.1 Tympanoctomys barrerae
GCCAACCCTTGAACTGTCATCAGTAAACAGGCAGAACTGACTCTGGCAGTGGCACCTACTGGGAGGGCTTCTCTGTGATGGGAAGGAGCAGGCCTGGGCACGCTTTGCAGTGTGCTGACCTGTGGCGCACACTGCAGGCCCAGACTCTGGTCAGAATGAGACCTGAAAACCGCAGAGGCCTCTGGGAAGAACTGGCCGTGTGGGGAGCCGCACTCCACACCGACCTGAGGGAAGCCCAGCCTCATCTCACTGCCTCCAGGGTCTGCCTCCTGCATATGCCTAGGAAGGGCCACAGATGGATGATGTCTACGCCCCATTCCAACTTGGAAAGAGAGCAAAACAAACGTGCTCAACACTGCAGCTGGAAGCATAGGATCAGGCACCCTGTGAGTGTTTGGACAGTGTCCGGGGAACTAAAGTGGGGATTCATGCAATAGAAATAAACAGCATGGAATTTCAGTGCATAAGAATACACTGAACTTCAGAATCAGTGCTCTGGACGCCCGCAGGGGGTGAGGGATAAAGCCATGACCCTCTAATGGCTACAGATGTTGACCAGCTGCTGTTCTCCATCTGTCTCTGCTACTTTCTCCCTTGTACTAATCTGAGCAAGTGTGTGAGTGTCATGGGAGATCTACTTGTACGGCTGGCTTATTCCTCTCTGGGGGACAAGACAGAACTGAGCTGAAAGGAAAAGGAGAGGAAAGGCAAGGATCTCAAGAGACAAGAAGGCCTCCAAGCAGAAGGAAAAGCAACAGCTATAAATAGAGGCAAGAAGGCAGAATAGAAGATGCTCTGCAGACCACTTCTTACCCTAATTTTGCGCTGTCCAATTACCTGAGGAGAGCCTGCCGTTCAGAACAACAGGACATTCACAGGTGCATCTGCAAGGAGGGCGTGGTCTTAGACACCTTGGATGGGATGGGACCATAACGGGATATGCATACCCTGCTGGCGAGGAATCCAGGACAAGGGACTGGGGATGGACCTATGAACTGCCCGTGCCACTGTCACATAGGTGTCTTTCCAGTGGAAACAGGAGATGTCCAGCTTGACCTTTGAGGGCCCAGCCCGAGAGGGCCAACCCAAAAGCCCACAGGTATCTCATATCATGCATGCAGTGTTCATGTCCTATCTGCCGACATAACAGCCCAGTGCAGTTCCTGCACTTAGGTGGGTTTCAGTGTAGAAAGACTTGCACTGGGCCCACATTGGCCCTTCCTTATGAGGTTTCAATCTGCCACTGCTAGTCTTATAGGCCTATGAATGAAAGAAATGGTGACTCTAGGAAGTGCCAAACTTCACTACTCAGTGATGCCTGATTTAGTGGCCTTGAATGCAAGTGCAAGAACCGTAACTCGTGTGGCCAGAGTGCTTCCTGCAGCCAGCCCGCCCCGCCCAGGAGTCACACGCCCGACGGCAGTGCAGCCTGCAGCACCACCCCGGGCGGCCTGTGGTGCTTTCCCAGGTCTCCATACAAACGCTGCACTAACGGAGGCCGGGAATCTGCAGGAAGACTGAGTGAGGGCCAACAGATCTTCCAAAAGTCTCCAACTGCCTCTCTTCCTCCAGCCATCTCACCTGGATAAGAAAGAAGCCAGAGAAGCCTGAAACCTAGATGTGATTTTCTAAATATTGATTTTTTTCTTTTCTTATGTAATGGAGAATATGTACCGGGTTTTGGAAAATACTCATTTTTTCTTCTCTACCATCACTCAGGCCTCAGTGCAGTTGGTTGGATGCAGAACACCACATAGGCTGGGTGGTGCAACCTACATCTGCGCGCCTTTGTCTGCAGCTCACCAGGCTGTAGAGCAGGGGAGCTCACAGGCACCCTCCATGAGGGGTTCAGCGCCCCTCTCACACCCCTTTATCTTTCCAAGAGCTGTGCCCAGATACTGTTTAGTGACATGAAGCAAATCCATAGGCACTCTGCTCAAAATCGGTGAGAAAGTGATTCCCAAAACACTTTCTTACCACTGTTGTTGCCTCAATTTTCATGCTCCACGAGTACAGATTCCCACTAACCCCCAGCATACACTCCTCACAAACACACAGTACCCCTCCTTGCTGTCTGTTGACCTTCCTCTCCCTGTGCCCTGCTCATCAAGCCCCAGGTCCTATTCAGCTACAGTACCTCTGGTCCAGTCTTCAGCATGCCAATGAGCATGCCAATTCTGATTCATCTAACTAAACAGGGTCCTCCTAAGTTTTCCATTAGCATCCTATTTCCTTCCTAACACATACAACATGTAATTTTATTGATTCTCTACTTGTTCATGGCTCTTTTAGCTCCATATGAACTGGAACCAAGCCCCTTTTAATCATGGAACAAAAGCCAGTCAATAAAAAATGTTGGCTATTATTGACTATCCTTTACATATTCAATTCAGTGCTTACCTGTCTTCCCACTGCCCTGATTCAGAAAATTTAAAGTGCTGAAGTAACTGCTGAGAAGTTTATAAAAGATGTGCATTCCTGAGCAGGGGCCACTCCCAAAGATTCAGTGGGTCTCAGGCAGAATCATCTTGATGCAAGAGAACCAAGGCCTGTGCTTTGCGTATCACTGCCCAACTATCTGTGGCCTTGGCCCACTCTACGTGCTGTGCTGGTTGCTGGATTAGCTCCACCCATGCCATGGATGACAGCTTCTTCTCTAACCTCACTCCTTTTCCACCCACTGTCCTCTTTCCATAAGAGGAAATTAAGTGGATAAACAGAGAGCCTGATGCCCACAGTTGGAAGTATAAATTGGCCAGAACCAAGACTGAGTTGACTTAGAATCTTCTAGATATTCCTGTCAAACAAAATAGGACTTCTTACAATGTTAAGGACTAGAAGAAAAAGGCAAATGTGTCCTTTTCCTAGAGACACTGGGGTGCTGGTGCACCCCTCAGGGGACCATACAGCTTACATACCAGCATGCCTCACCGCATGACAGCCCAACCCGGCACATCTCCCTTCCGTCAGTGCTGATGCTCAGCCAGCTAATCACTTCAAGGAGCTCTTTATGCACAAAAGGATCCAGTTCTCTTTGAACTGCATGAGCACTTCTTGGGAAACAAGGACAACTTAGCCACAAGACACAATAACACAAACCACATTTGCACTCAGCTAAAGGACTTCAGCCTGAGAAGAGAGAGTCCTGTTCTTACATTTACCTCATTGCAGTGTCCTTGCTGTGTTCACCTTACTAAATAAGCAAAAACAAGATGTTTAGGCGAGACTAATAGAGCTTTGTAATCTCCTATGTGCTATCAACTGGGCCTAAGCTTTTTCTAGATGTGGCATTGATTTTTGTTCTAAAAATAGGAAAGGTCTCATTTGCAACACACGTAGTGAGCTTGAACGGTTTCTCACTGCAGTTACTATACTTAACTATCCGGAAGTACAGGTGCTAAGATGGATATACTCCTTAGCCAATGTGTTTTTCTTTCAGAATGTTAATTGTATTTCATATGGAGTGAAGTCCAGGAATCCACTCTCTGTCCTTATCATACAGTTACTCCTTTGTGGTTATATTTGTTCCGTTTTCTTCCAGCCCTGAAAAATACTCTGCTTGAAAACTGAACTAAGTAGGCAATGAGTTGCAGAGCAGAGGCCCGCAGAGTCCTCACTCTGTCCCATTCGGTGTCACAAGCATTGCTCTCCCTGTGCTGATACTTGGGCCCTTTACTGTTCCTGGTGACGCTATCTTAAGCCCTTCATTTTCTACATTTCAATGTTTACTGGAAATCAATAGCTCTTCTCCTAGAACTCATAAAATACATGCCACATGAAATAAACGATGTCACTGTGTCTTTAAAGATGACAGGTCACACTGAACGTGTTAGCTACTTCCTTAAACACTAATATTTTATTGGAAAACAAGAAAGTTCAGCTTTTCTGCCTTAGAACTTGGGTTTTATAGGCCGTTAGGAGCCAACACTCCTGAAAAGGTCAGCATGTGAACATGCTAGAGAAGTCAGGGTCTAGGATGCTGAGCATATAGTTGATGCGCTTCTTCAGCCTCTGAAGAGTGGGGACTGCAAGCTCCAGCCTTCCGCTGTACCCGACTCCCACACCTAGAGCTGGGTACACACTTTTTTCTCAAACAAGTATTGCTAAAAGAATTACTAATTAGAAAAGAATCCAGAAGGTTACAGCTCCCAGGCAACATTTCATCTTGAGATCAGCAGTAATAGTCAAAAGTTCATGATGACAGGAGTCACAGAACATGTATGTCAAAGGCTGTCAAGTTTACCTTTCCTGGAGGAAGAGGATGCGGAAGACAAACCAACCTCTCCCGGCCATTTCATCAAAAACTAAAAACTTTAAGAGCAAAGGGTAAGTTAAAGAGTTATTCACAGACATTAACTTAATGAAAATCTCACTTTGTCTACCACTGTTGTTTATCCTTTTGCTACAAAGCACTGAGAACCACAAAACAGGCTGACTCATGGAGCCATGACCCGAATATTTGCCATTCTGGCCCTCACGGAGAGTAAGAAGTGTGTAACGCAAGGAGGGACAACTGGAGGAGCGAGAGGCTGGAGAAGGGTGGAGATGCCTTGCTGGGGTCCTGGGAAGATGCCATGCTGGAGGGGAGCAGTGGGGATGGGAACGCCCGCCGAGCAGAGTGCTCGCATGGGAGGCCTGGCGGCGACAGTGACACACGCTGCACTGCTCTGCTCTGCCTGATGCCTCTGGGGTTTCTCCAACTTCATTCTCAGACAAGGCCACCAACAGCATTCTCGGGGTACCGCTGAAGGGAAGGATGGTAAACCTGCCTTCCCTGGAGCCAGCAGCCAGCTATTCCAGCTGCCTCTGAATAATGGGGCAGGAAGAAACCGCACCTGGAAATGGTTCAATTTCTTTGCTGTGCAGCTCATTCAACTGGGAATGAGAACTAGGGCCCCCACAATGAGCGCAGGCTACAGAGTGTTCCTGGTGGCACTGATGCCAAAGATGGCTAAAAGTAAATGACTCTCAGAACACTTCCAGCTGAGGAAAGAACCTTGATAGGGGAGCAAGGTCGCTAACTCATCCCCCAAACCCATGCCTGAAAAGTGTCAGTGGCACCCTGCAGTGGCCCAGCAGAGAGGAAAATTACTTTGCAGAGCACACGCCCAGGGGCCAGGATCCAATTACCCATTTTCTGACAATATCACTCCCAGCTTTAAAATGGGAAATATGGCCGCTGTCTGGCCAGTCATCCATGCAAATTCCAAAGTCAGTGGCCACTCAGGAATGGACAAAAGCCCCGAGCAGATAAATGAGGCTCGACTCTTTCTAGCTCTTTCTAGTTCTACAATTAGAAATAAGAAAAGATCCTAATTCTACTCTATGGTAGGCAGAACCTGATAGACAACCTGCAAGACTCTTGTATCTTGGTTATTCGATCAAACACCAGTACAGGCTCTGCTCTGAAGGGACTTTGCAGATCTAAGTAATCCGTAAGTCATCTAACCAAAGTCACAGAAAGTATTTGGGTGCGGCCGATCCTATCACATGAGCTCTTTTTTAACAGGGTGTTTCTTCCTGAAGACATCATCAAAGAGACTTGATGCATAAAAAGGACTTGGTGTTGTCACTGTTTCAAAGATAAAGGGGGCCATATGCGCAGAAATGTAGCAGCCTCTGGAAGCCGAGTTACCCAACTGACAAGAGGCAAGGACCAGGGACCACAGTGCTACTTGCAGCTACAAGGGGTTCAGCCCATGCAGTGGCCAGTGTGAGCTTGAAGGCAGAGTCTTGTCCAGAACCTCCACCTAAGCAGCCATCCCCACCCCCAACAACAGCCTGATCTCTGTTTTCTGACGTGGATTCTGCGCACAGAATCCCACTGGCTTCACCCAGACTTCTGACACAGGTAACTATAAACAGCACATCGATGTTTAAAGCCTCTAAGCTTTTCATAATGTGTTATACAGTAATAGGAAATTCATGCACACTAAAATTACTGAGCCTAAGAGCAATGTGTTATAAAGGGGCTGACCAAAGAGCTAAATCCAATATAGAAAAAGAACCTGTGATTCTGGGATCTAGCCATATATGGAGCCTAAAGCTATTCCTGACTTTCCGGTGTATGTTAATAAAATCTTGGTTTTATTAAAGTAAGGTTGAGCTATCAGTCACAGAGAAAAAATTCAGATTTATATAAATCCTAAATCCACCCTAAACTAAAGCCTGACTTTATAGACTGGGTTAGCATGTAAATAGAAAAGCACAGCTACTTATTCCTGCTGAAGTAATATGACTGGGCCTTCCAGGAATGTCAAAGACCTAAGGAGGACTTCCAATAGGCTATTTTCTCTAAATTAGAACAGGATGCAACACATTTTAATTAAAACAATAATTATAGCACTCATCCATATTTGTGGGTTTTATACCCATGGATTCAACCAACTACAGATCAAAACTATGAAAGAAAAATTGTGTCCCTACTGAATCAGTATAGAATTGTCTTGCTGTTTAGCAATACCTTATAATTACACAGCATTTACTTTGTATTAGATATTAGAAGTAAACCAGGGATGATTTAAAGTATTAGGATGATGTGCATATCTATGCCATCGTATAGAAGGGACTCGGAGACCCACAGATCTTGGCATCTACGAGAGACCCTGGAGCCACTGCCCTCGGGTACCAAGGACGACACTACGTCATGCTGAGGTCAGGCACAGCTTGAGGGTGAAGTGTCCACTCGGTGAACTCCAGATGGGATGCAACAGTTAAGTCTGCAACGCGCGGACGCACCAGACACAGACACACAAATACATACTCAAAGAGCACCACGCGGACACATGAATTGTTTTATTTTTAACAAAATTCAAGTATTAGAAGGTTATTCCAAGACTTTAAAGAGGAAAAAGGTATCTTTAATATTGAGGATAGTGTTGAGCTCTCACTAATATGATAAAACAAGCTAGAGGTAGCAGAGGCATGTGAAGGAGAGACTGCCCTTGCACACTGGCTTTGGGAAAGAAATGATCTTGTAAATTCCTGAATACGAACAGCTGCGACCTTTGTATAATGAGCATAAAGATTACAGATCAAAGGTTAACCTTGTTATTGATATCAGGCCATCATTAAACAGCTGCTCCATGTGAACAATGTGCTACCTTCCTTCTCATGACACAGGCTTTTCCAGAAAATCTCAATGAAATTATTAAAGGTATGTCTTCTTATCACAGAACCTCAGTCCCCACGTAGCCCAGCACGAGACTGAGCTGAGCATCACATGGCCATCTGATCTTCCTGTGGATCCTCCACGGTGAAAGCGGCAATGGAACACACAAATCGAAAGCCTACCAACTACTTTTCACCAAGTCAAAACCACCAAGGAGCACTGAAGGCTACACCCCTGTGTGATGTCCTCTAAGGTCAACTAACAGCAAACACTCTTAGACTCTATTCTATAAATGCAAAGAGAACCCATCACAGAGAGTCCTCGCAGTAAAGCAGCAGAAGGCGATTTTCATTGAAGAGATATCATCCTCTAGGTCTCCACTCTCATAAAAAGAGAACAACACAGTACCAGAGAGCTTGCGACTGCTGGCTGCTTTCAGATCTGTGAGGCGTGATCAAAAGGTGTGGGGAATGCTTACATGAAAGAAGTCATTACAGTGAGTGACACGTTGCTGTTAGCCTCCCTGTCTTTGCATACACTTATCTCATTGTTCTTTTCTTTTTTTTTAATGTATTTTTACTTCAGGTTCTACAGGGTCTCACTACTACTTGGACTCATAGTGATCCTCCTGATTTTAGCCTCTCAAGAGCTGGGATTACAGGCATGTGCCACCATGCCCAATCTCAGCCCTCTCAGAGTGCCTGGAGGTGGGGCTGGCACAGCATGCCGGGGTTCAAGCCCTGGTCCTGCGCCTGCCTGAGCAGGTACTTCTAGTTCCCTGAGCTACCTGGCAGGCCCTATCCCCTTGATCTTGTTGCCTCCTGGGGGACACTCAGTAGCAGTAGTCTTTATTGAAACAAGTAAAGACACAAAAGAGGATTCCAGAACTGCCTTAGAACCTGCAAGAATGATGGGGTAAGTGTGTTGCAAGCAAAGGGGAGTTTTTGAAGGAGATTAATGGCAATGTGGCTTTTGATGTAATAAAACTTTACATATTCACTGTGTATTCTGACCATTCCCCATATTAGGCTTTACTGGTTACCAGGTGAAGTGGTACAGTCAATGTGACTATCAGCTTTTTTCCTGAAGAATGCATGTGGTAAGTTTTCTCCACTTTCACAAGCCATCTATTTTTCCCATTCTCTAGCTCAGAGTTAGGAAGAGGCCAGAAGGGTGGAGGGTTAGGTTATTACTGCCATCCTGTGCCTTCACTGCTGAAGCTGCTGATTTCTTCTCCCCTACAAAAGATGACACCATCATCTCCCACTCTCTGGCCTGCTACACGTGACTCAGTGGCTTCGATCTGGAGTGGCTTCTGACTCTCTAGCATGGCCCCTTCCATATTCTGTTACTTCAACATCCAGAGAACCATCCTGATACTTCACCCCATGAAACCGTAATCACAACACCACCGCAGTATAGCTGGCCATCTCACCAGGGAGCCAGAAACGTACAAGATCACGAAACTTCTGAATATAAACCCCGTCTGTTCCATCTCTCGCACTGCATCCCACAGCAGAACAACTTCTGGATTCTTAATTATATTAAAGTTCTACATCCCTTGATGATGTTGAGATCAATAATTTCATGCCTCTTATCTCATGGGAATGAGCTGTGAGGAAAGAATCTTCATGGAATGATTCTGAGGAGACAAGAAGCCAAGACAGACATGCACTTACACTGACTACAAGCATTTATACCAACGGCCTTCTGTGTATACTTACTACACTGAAATTCTCACCAGGGAAGCTGTGGGGTTTACTGCTAGGCAGCATTTATTCACTTTCCCATTCCAGGATTTATCATCTGCATCACTGCGCTTGAGCTATTTTTCTTGGGTAAACGCATGAAGCCAGGACAAGATGTTTTTCCTTCAGATTTGCAAGTTAGCTCCTTAAGCCTGGAGCTGATAAACTTTACAGTTGGTCCACACCAGCATAAAGCAATGTCATAGCCAACAAGCTTCAAAGGGTGAAGAGAAATCCCTGTACAGGGGCACCAGAGACCAATTTCTCTTCCTAATTGACATATAGATGACTTGACCTTGAGGACAGTGATGGTGAATCTTTTAGAGCTTTCAATAATTCACACAGCCTGCTGCAGCACGCGTGCCCTAAGGTTGCCACCACTGCCCCCAAATCTTGGAATTCTAGGTAAAAGCTGACATGGAAACAGATTCGTTTTCCTGACACTTGCTTCGATAAAGAAGAAATGCAGAACACCTTTAGCATCTACCAGATCAGAAAGAGGCCTGAGCCCAGTGGTCATGGACACAATCTGACGTGAGCATTTCCCTCTATCGGGTGACATGGAAGAGTTGGATCAAGCAAAGATAAGGGCAAGATTGGGCAGCAGGCTCAATCGGATCCTCAACCCCTCCCAATTCCTAGCTTCTGATAACATGATGTGTGCAGCCCTCGCCAAAATGTGGTAACTATGCTGAGCACACGTGTCACTTTTATAGCACAATTTACTATTCACCTCCCCAACGAGGCCTGGAATGTGGGGGCAATTTGGATCATCCTTTTCCAGATGGAAAACTATAACTAGATTGTACAAATAACGGGGAAATGAAAAAAAGAATAGACTCGGTAAGGGTTAAAGCTGAAAAAATCATAGAGCTCGCCGAATTCCTAAGCTCTTTCCCAGCTCTGCACATGAAGAATTAAAATGAGTGGCTGTGGTGCTCTGTGATCTGCAGTTGGTCCCCCAGGGTGGCATGCATGCTCATGGAGGCAAGCTCTACTAGCTTTCCTTATATGTGTTATGTTTCCTAACTGATATTTAGGAATGACATCAAGAGGGCATGGAAAATGAGAATGAGAACAAGTATCTTCTTTATTTTCTTTTTCAAGTACCTTTCAGATTTACTGAGTGATTACACATAGCATGGTAGATTAGCTAAAATCATAGGTTAAGGCAGGTGAGAAAGTGACAAATTTCTAGTATAGGATATTTTCCAATCAGGATCCAGGAGACGCCCAACAAAGAACCTTTGCAGATGCAAGGGCAGAGTCCAAAAGTTTGGGCAAATGGTGGGAAGGGTATTGAATCCATTTTTCAGAAACAAACTCCAATAACACAGACCCACACCAGAAAACAAGATGGAGACCCCAGTCCTATCAAATACCTAATGTCAAAATCTGGAAGCTCAAGACCTGCAGAGGAAAAGTAATCCTGGCGGAAGTCAAATGTGTATTCATGCCAATGGAAACAAGAAGTTAGTGAGCTTTCCAGCTTCCTGGAAAGTACGGAAACACACGCAAACACAGACACACTACACCGTGCCTCTCTGCTGGCCATGGGATGCAAGTAGGGTCAAGTAGGGCCCTGGAATCAAGCTTCCACAGAGCTCCAGTTATTCAGGACAGACCATGTGTACCAAGAAGTTCAACTGCAGTTGTGACATCTGGGAAAATTATAAGGCACATACGTAACATCTTCTAATTGTTATTATTTATATAAAACATTAGGATCCATGGAAACATCTGGAAAACATTTATGCTCCATCTTTCCATGATCCTTAAGAAGCTTTTCTTTTACTTTTACTTTTGTGAGCCTTGCAAGTCGATGTGGAAGAAAACACAGAGAAAGATGCAAGACCAGTAGTTATTTTAAAGAACGATAAGCCTGAGGGGAGTTTGATAAAAAAAAACAAAAGAAGCAGTGAGATGAGCAGCAGTAGAAGAGCTAAGTGCTGTGCGACACATATCCACTTCGTGATGGAAGGGATACTGCTGTAAAAGCAGGCTCACAAAGAAGTTAGAAGGTGGCTCATCATGAACAGCTATAAGCAGGGATGACTGATTACAATAGTAGAGTGCTCCACACAGCCATGCACCAGGCCGCAACAAGCTGAGTGAAGGCCAGAGCCACATGGAAAACATGATGAATTCACAACATGATACTGAGCAAATCAAGCCAGACATAAAAGAAATTCACATAGTCCGCATATAAAAGGCTCAAAAATAGGTGAAACAAATTCCTTCAGTGTGAGTAACAGTCATCTTCCCAAAGGAAGAAAGAATTACAGAGAGATTCTGAGACGCTGCTTAGGTTCCGCTTCCTAAAGCTTCACCCTGCCACGTGCATATGATGTGTGCATTTTCTGTATCTTCCAACTCCATCAAAAATGCCAAAGCAATGTTTCCCATCTACTTTCTGTGCAACTGTGCAGGCAGTGTTTCTGCAAGAGGACTTGGTGTGCAGTGAGTCCGAGGAAACCTGGGAAGGAGACATTAGAGTTTACCGTTCTGTGGGATGTTCTTGGAAACGGGGTGAGCATATTAACTCTCCACGAGGTATTTACCCCCCTCACTCTGCCCCTCAGGTTTCTCTAAGGCCACTTACAGTATCTCAGGTTTTGGTCAAAACAGAAGCTGCATGCTGAACTGCGGGTCTGCACACACATTTCATCCCCAGCAGAACAGAACCACTCTGAGCACACACTCAGTGCTGCGCCAGGCTGCATCGCCCGTGTGGCCTGCAGGTGTGCGCATCTGGCACAAGGCTGCGCCGGTCCTTTCAAGCAAGTATCTCATCTCCGTGCCGCTGGCCCAAGCGGTGTCAGTGCAGTGAACGACGTCACTTGCCAACATGATACGGTGAAAGAACGCAGCAAAGCAGATTGTCAGCTCGGCCCAGGTTTTCCCAACCGTAACTTCAAACCTCTCAAGGAAGCTCAGCATTCTTCATGGATTTCCAGATCAAAACTCAGTGTCTTCCAAACACTTGACAGGTACCCTGGGTTCACTCTTTACACCTTATTTTTCTAGTGCCTTACATCACAACACTGTGGGTTCTTTATGATGAGTGTACTGCTTGCTCACAGTGCTGCATGCCTTGATTCAGACATCTGTTTCTGTTTTTGTAAACTCTTTTTCATGTTTCTTACGGTGAATAAGACGATGGCATTCAAAGGCTCTCTCTAAGCACATCCACAAGTGTAAACACCATACCGAGAGTATATTGCGATCTTATTTTAAATGGGTTTTTGTTTTAAATTTGTTTTGTTGTATATTTACCTATTTAACTTGGCTTAACCAGATATCTGGTTGATCTTTGGCTATTCATTTTCTAGCAAAAGGAGATAATGCCAATCACTTAAATTTAGTTGATGACTTCTGTGGGGATGGGAACTGGGAGAAGAAATACGAATCCCAAAAATACCCAACACCGTGCTTTAACCCCGTAGCCTCTCTTCCAGGCATCTGAGGACCACGACTTTCTATTTTACTTCCTGTGATCTTCATCAGACATGCCACACACTACCACCCACGGCTCTAATTTAATGAGGACAAGCAAAACCAGACAGGGCATTTCAAAACAGTGCTTTAAGCCAAGGCGTTCATAATGGCCACTACCCTAATTATAGTATATCGATTTCCAACATTATAATTCAATTATGTATTTCAAAGAAAATTTAAAACAAGCTAACAAATGCTGTGACATCCAATTTAGGGTGAAATCATTTGGGTTGGAAAATATGACTTCATATCTCAAAGTATATTAAGCCCATAGTGCAGACACCACTCTGTTGTGTTCAGTGGCTGAACACTAAGTGTGAGTACACTTTAGGTTGCAAGAGTCAGTAGGAGGGAGAGAGAGAGAGAGAGAGAGAGAGAGAGAGAGAGATAAGGCTAAGGGAAAACCTTATAAATCTTAACTCACATCTATCATCACACAGCCCTGAACCAAAGTTGGAAGGTGTATTGGGAAGCTTGCTGGACATGAGTCAGAGCTGAGACACGGCAAGAAGTATTGAAAATAGTATCTTGAATGCGCTTGCTCCGGAGGAAAGAAAGCCATCCCCAACTGAGCAAAGACGTGCAAGAGTGAGACGTTTACTTAGGAGTAAAGATACTCGCACGCTTTCATCAGGGTCCCTTCTAGCACTGCCGGATGGACAGCAAATGACACGACTGCTATGTCCAGGGAGCAAGCAAGCGCACCTACCTCGTTTACGTCTTGATGGGTTTCCAAAGCATCCTTTGGCCAAATAGCAGCCCTCTGGTCTAGTCTACAAAATACAGAGAAAAATTAGAAGGAACCTTTCCACGCTACACATCTGAAGTTAGTGGCTACAGATATGGCCATGCCTCTGTCACAATCCCTCCATGCAGTCCCACCAGTGGGACAAAATCGACGCGGCACAATCACCGAGGGCCCATGACAGCCCCTGAGCTTCCTCCCACCACCATCGCTGTCCTTCACATCCTCAGACATCCTGCCCTTCAGCTTCACTAACACGCAGTGCGCCTGCTGTCCCTCGCTGAGACTGTTCTCTGCGATCTGTACACATAGACTGTTGTCCTTCCGTAAGCAGCAGCTCAGCTCCTGTGCACCCTCCCAAGGTGGCCCCCTTGACCACCCTGACTGGAGTAACCTCCCTGCCTGGCACACTGTCCTGTGGATTTTCTTCTTAGCCCACCTTACTATCTGAACTCACACGCGTTTACTGCCCTCTCTACACTGTAATGTAAAAGGAAGCATTAATTATGTCTGTTTTCTACACTGAAAAATCCTTGGTGTCTGGTGCAAATTTAATAATTTGTTGAGGGGACTGAGATGATCCAAAATAGTTGTTACAGAAAGAATTACCTCCAGAAGTCAGCTTTGGACATTTCATCCTATCTCCTGGTTGACGCAATAAATGTCCCAGTTTTTGCTGTTACATGGTGAGATTGGGGTTTGCCACTGCACAGCACCCAACAGAAGAAAACGGACTTAAAATAAGGCCTATTATTTTGACTTAATTTTCTTTCTTTTTTGGGGGGGGGACATGCAGACAGCTTTTATTAGAAATTATGTTCTGGCTTGTAAACACTTGAATTTACAAAATACATTTCTAT
>NDGN010287701.1:0-14907 GCA_002564285.1 Tympanoctomys barrerae
ATATATATATATATATATATATATAATTTTATTTTGAATCCCAAACAAGGCTTTGTCATTCAAAAATAAAAAAAAGTCTGTTCTCCTTTGAAAGATGTTTCTATAATAAAAAAGTAAAAGAAATGGGAAAATTTGCTGAAAATATGTCATGAAATATGCATGCCTACTTATTCTAAAGACAAGGAGCATATGTTTTTCATTGTTTCCACAAATATTAATTAATCTAGAAGATGATGGGCAATTTATTAGATTGCACTACACAAAAATATAAGACATACCCTGCAACTAAGAAAGCTATCTTGTATGGGAAAGACAAAGATGAAATTATTATTCAATTTGGAAAATGCTAGATTAAAGCCACCCAAAATATGGCAGCACGAAGGAGTGAGAACCTTGCACAAGAAATAAAACAGACTCCTACATTTGCAAAAACATTATCTCACACACATCTAAAAATAAACAAAGCACATCTATGAGAGTTTCAATCTCAAATATGAGGAAAAAAGAAAAATGAGATTAAAATATTATCCACTATTCTGACTGTCAGGAATGTTGGGAGCCGTGGAAGCTGGGAAATTGATCAAATCTGTGTAGGTAGCACTAGACTTCAGCTCGTAAAGCAAACAAGCTACCTCAGTCCTGAGATAAACATCCTGTCTAGTTAAGGTCAGCTATTAGTCGCTAGCAACTTTGTGTCAGCTGTTACTAACTTTACAAATGTATGAATAAAATTTGGTTTTGTTGTGTGGTTGCATTAGTCTCGCCTCTCTGGCACTAGGGACCACCCAGCCCACCTTTTGTCTTTTTGTCTATCTTTCTCATTCCTGCCATCATTTCTCCCCATATAGAACTGATCTGACTGAGACCAATGTACTACAAGATGTACAACAATAGGTTTCTTCTGTTGATTCTGAATGTGAAGACATCATCCTGGATGTGTATCTTATTTTTCAAAAAACAAATAACTAAGGGAGCAAAGGTGCTAAAACTCCAAATTAGTTGCACTGAACTCCACTATCTCTCAAAGTAGCTATACTCAAATTACTACACAAAAGTAATATTTAGGGATTGGGGTGCAGTTCATCAGCCCAGTGCCTAGCTGGCAAGGGTGAAGTCACTAGTTTTATTCCTGGTACCAAAACAAAACAACAATAACAACAAAAAAGGAAATATTGAAAATGTTCAAGGGGACCTGCCAGTTAGCTCAGTTGTTTAAGCGCCTGCTCATGCAAACAGTCAGGTGCAGGATATCTCAGTTCAGTCCCCAGCTCCACATGCCTTACCAGACCTGCCCTTACGGCAGCCTGAGCCAGCACCCCCCCCCCCGAAAAAAAGTCCTTCCCTAAAACGTTCCAAATTTATGAATATATCCAATATAAAGAAAAATAGAGCACAATCCAAAAATTGAGTAGATTACTTATCAGTGATTTTATTTTCTAGGGAAGGGTCTACTCTGTGTTTAGCCTTTTAGATTTCTTTTGCCTTGCTCTAAAACAAACTTTGCATATTTGAAGTTTGAGATGCAAGTACTTAGCAAAATTGATGTGTATAATATTTAAATTTGTTATAATTGTGTTAACAAATCATCCTCCTAATAATTGTTTTCAAACTATAAAGAATAAATTTTGTTTTAAAAACAATTTCAAGAATACAATAGTTCTCCTCTGTATATTTCAGAGCTGAGATTCACTCACTACTCTATTTGCCATGACTCCCAACTTTGCCACATCTTACATTTTTATAAAGTGTGTATTATAGCGATGCTAAGAAAACTTATTAGGAAAAATATGGTTAATAAATCTTTAAAAGCTCTCATAAACTATGTTATAATCTGAATGTAAATAACTTCAAAAGTTTCCTATTTCCAAGATGTGACACTATGTATTTCCTGAACCCACTCGAGAACACATAAATTTAATTTTAGTTGTGAATGTGTAAAAGGAACATATCAGAGACCTTTTTAAAAAAAAATGTATTTGGTGGTTGCAGGGTCTCACTGCCCAGCTCAGACTCATGGTGATCCTGCTTTCAGCCTCCCCAGTGCTGGGATTACGGGTGTGCACCACCATGTCCTTACTCTCACCTGCTCAGCCCATCCTGAGGGCGGGGCTGGCATGGATTGTGGCCCTAGGGATAGAACCACGATCTCTGTACTTGCCTAAGCAGGCACTTTAGTCCACTGAGCTATCTTGCTGGCCCCCAGAGACTTTTTGTAAGGTACTGTCGTCAACATAAATTCCAAAAAGTAGAATTTTTAGATAGAACTACTTACAATATTTTTAACTTTAAGTTACTTTAGGGTCAATGAGATAGCTGAGCAGACCAAGCACCTGCTTAGGCTAGCACAGGGATCTGGATTTGATCTCCAGCCTCACATGCTGTGCTGATCCCACTCCCAGGCATACCGAGCTGTCCGCCAAGACCTGGTGTAGTGGCATAAACCTGTAATCCCAGTGTTGGGGAGGCTGAAAATAGGAGGATCACTATGAGTCTGAGCTGTGTAGTGAGACCCTGCACCAAATACATTTAAAAACAAGATACTTTAATATTTCACTAAGTTTTGCTTTAAAAGAATATTAAAGTTTTTCTCTAAGAGAAAGCAGTGAATGCTTCTTTCTTGTTTATTATTTCTAAATTATTAATTATTTCAATCATATGAAAATGGCATAGAATTTAAAAGGAAATTGGCCATAACTTCTTTACTTTTCTTTAAGAAACAAAACACTAAACCTAAATAGTTAAATCATCAAATAATGTAACTCACCAAAAATGATGATTATTTTGAAACTTGTAGGAATAAATTTAGCAGGCAGTTTACCTTATTATGTTATAGATTCAAATTTATTAAACAGGTTGGTTTCTGATATTTTATGGTTCAAAGTATTAAATAAATAAAAATTTATATATACATATTATTTTGGAACTTAAAAATGCAATATTGGGTTCTGAGTTTTATTTATTCATTTCATCACATTTCAATTCAGTTCATTTATTTTAAACACAGCATAGCATTTTTTAGTATGTATATTAATAATCTTTAATTCACTGTCTTAATGAGACACACCCCAATTACTGGAGAGGGTGTTAAGACTACCATCAATGGTGTAACAAACACTTTTGGAAATAACTTCATACCAAAAGTAATATTTAAAATATGTGTATAACTTTCAAAATAACTCAAAGCATTTCAAAATCCAAATAGGTTTTTGAAACTCAGCATTAGCTAGTCATAGAGAAAATGGCATTATAACAAGAAATATTCATCCAATCTTTGTACAGAGAATGAGAATAAACAACTATAGTTCTATATGTTCCCAGAAATTAAATCACATAATTAAAATACCCTTAAATTTATAAATTGTCATACTGTCAAATAGTTGCCATAATTTCTGTGTGATTAGTTACTAAGGAGGCTAAGCATTTTATTGCACTTAATGCAACTATATTTATTCTTTAAAATAATAATTCATAATTTTTGTCATTTTGATCTTCATTAGTTGGTGTTTATCTATTGGGGTGTAAAATCTCGTCGTTCTGAATGTTGATCTTTTTAAAGATGTGTTTCCCGCATTATTTCTTGGATTTTTGTTGTGACATCGATTATTTTATATAAATTTTTATGTAACAGATCAAAAAATAACAATGAACAGAGTTTTAAAACAGGCCACTACAAGATTAATATTATTCAATGCACTGCCTATATTTATTTTAACAATATGATTTTTGTTTTGGATTTAACTTGTTTTATGGGGTGTGGAACGTAGAACCTTTGCATTAGGATATATCTCCAGCCATTTAAAAAAATTACAGTTTTTGAGGCATAGTCTTCCTATGTCTTTATGTTGCTCAAACTTGCTGCAATTTGATATCTTCCTACCTCAGTCTTTCATAATGTTGAGATTGTGGGCGTCTACTACCCATACCAAGATGTTACAAGATCTTAAAAAGAGCATTATTTTATTTTGAATAATGCCTAATAATTATACATATTTATGGATACTGTCTGATATTAAGTACATATATACTGTATATAGGGATCACATCAAGGTAATTGATACATTCATTATTTCAAACATGTAGCACTTGTTTGTCCTGGGAACATTAAAAGTCCTCTCTGATAATTATTTGGAAGTATGCAATTAATGGTTCTCATTGTATTACTATGCTGCATAGAGGAACATTAGAAGTTATTCTACATGTCTAAGTGCACTTGTGTACATAACTCATGGCTTTCTACCACAGCCTTGCCAGTGCTGGTACACACTATTCTCATCTTAACCTCGGTGAGATTGGCTTTCTGACATTTCAAATAAATGAAAACAAAAGGTACTATAATTTCCTTTTATGCCTCGTTTATTTTGCTAACATAATGTCCACCATTCCATCTTTCTAGAATTTCATTCCAACTTATGGCTGAGTAACAATCTACTGTGTATATATTCCATGTTTTATTAATTCATCCAATTGAGACTCCTAGCTTGATCCTATATCTTGACTTCTGTGAAAACTGCTGCAATAAACATCCAAGTACAGTGGTCTTTTCATATAATGACTTCATTGGCATCAAATATAAGCCAGGAAGATACATACTTAATTTTTAATACATGCATAATCTTTGCTTTCTCCTTTTAAAACAAAATGTTCCAAATGCCTCTTAAATCTGTTCAGATTGTCAAGTATTATTTATTTTCATAACCTTAAAATTATGATTTCTTCAGAACTTGTCAACTTCACTGAATTTAATTTTTATCCTTCACAATGTCTTTACAATTTGTCATGTCTTTGTTCTTCCCCATTACTGTTATGTACTTTTCTATTTCCTCTTAATTTTAAATTGTTCTGTAGTTAGGTAATTTTGTAGTCAGTTGAATATCTTGCTCTAAACTCACTAAACTTAAAAACATTCAATATAAAAGTTATAATTTCCAGAAAGATTAACTACCAATACTTAGGAACTGTCTGAATAGAGCAACATTAAGAATGAAAAGAAATGCAATTTTATCAGTCCAGACACTAAAATGAGATGAAGTTTGCAAGGAATAAAGGAAATGCTTAAGACAAAAAATGGGGTGGGAGCAGGGAAAGGGTGGGAAAGCTGAAAAACTGTGCCAAAATCTCATCCTAAAGTAAAGAAAGAAAGAAAGAAATGTGCCCTGAAGCATGCTGAGCAATATAAAGCCTCCAAAAAGACTTGGAGAAACAGCTGAAAACCCTTTGATGCCAAGTCAGCTGTCACCATTTTTCTTTATTTTCTGAGAATGAGTAGGCTTTAGTGTCCCCTAATGCTGTTAGTTATTGGTTGTAGCCCACAGACCTGAGGGTTCCTCACAAGCCTGGGACCTCCTGAATCTCAGAAGCTCCAGGTCCCAGGCAATTAAGCTTCTGCACCTAGAGGTCAAGAGGGAGATGTGCCTATTGTGGCCAGGGGGGTATATGTTGTTCAACTTTGTCAGAGTTAATGTTATTTAAATTTCAAATTTCATTAGACATGGTTCTATTATTTCAGCATATAAACAGAGAGAGACAGACAGACACAGAGAGAAAAAGAGAGAGAGAGAGAGAGAACTAAATGGAATTTGTAATTCTCTCCATATATGTACTGAGAGGTTATAATCTTTATACCCATTTTATTTCAATGCAATATATTGAAGATCAATAAATTAATTACAAAAGGAAAATTGCTTTTTTGTATGAGTTGCTTTTCTAAAAGTTCTAAACACTCAATTCAAAATTGACATATTTTCTCCTGTAAACAGTTTCATCAGGACTTCCGTATTCATTTTTTGTTTTTTTTCCATCATTTGTGATACTTTTCATTTTCCAGTGAGCCTGTTATTAATTTGTTAATTTATTTATACATACTTAATTTATTCATTTACTCATTCTCACCAAAGGCTTCATTTCATCCTACATTTTAATGTTCTTTTCTAAAACTGAGGATTTCAGAGTTTTAGCTTTATGACTTTTCTGAAACAAATAAGCTATTCTAGATACAGTCTGCTCAAAAATGGAGAGAGGCAATTACTTCTCCTGGTTCATGACATGTTAACTTTTCAACCCCAAATAGCACAGCAATTTTTTTTTTGCTGGCAGTACATGCTGCAAATTCACATCTAATTTGCCATCTACAATCACTTTTCCCTTCACCTTGTCTCCTTAGGATGTCTAGACAATGGAGAGAAATCTAACATACTTTTACTATTGCTCACTGAGTGTATTCCATTTAACAAATGCCACTCTTCATACATTAGGCAACACGTGTGGTGATTCTGTATTTGTTTCCTTTCCCTCAACTTTGCTTATAATTTAATATATATTTTTATGAAAATAATACCTGGGGTACATAATAAGCTCACTATTGTTTGATAAATGCATGTCAATTAAAATATTAATGTAAATTTATTTCATTTTCATTTTTCCTAAAAATGCCAAATAACATTTGACAGAGCATAAGCAATTCTGCTTACTTACTCAATAAATTCTACCATTTAATAAGTAGTATTTGTGAATTTTAAAATTACTGTACACTTGTTTAAAAAGTCAGGCAGCAAAAGTGCATATTGACATACATGTGCTAGTGTAAATTAAATGAAAATAACTAGGTCCAACACATATGTATATATTTTGTATATATTATATTAATGTACATAATCACAACCATAAGTTTAAATGTTTTATATATAGCAAGGCTAATCAATCATAATCATACTTTTGAGATTACATATGTACATTTGTATTTATAATATATATAAATATATGTGCAATATATATGGAATCTGTTATATATAACATATATATTATAATCTGTTATATAACATATTCCATATATAGATATATGTATGTATATAACTTTCAAACAGACAGAAGCTAACATCTGAGTATTCACATCTACCTCTTGAATGGCTCAGTGAAATGTTGACATTAGCTTTTGTTTTTTATCCTTTCAGATTCTCAATTCCAGCAATGCCAATTTGAAAGAATTAAAGGTCAATACTTTTAATTCAAGAAATTGCACATTTCTAGTTGCTACCCCAAAGACATCAACATATTCAGAACAGTTGAAATACAACACTTTCAATTTTGTACTGGAAATAGTGAGAAAAAAACTTCAGTCTGTTGAAGAAAAGCTTGACAGATTCCATAAAATGTTTCTTAAAATGTGGGCTAAACCTTGAAAGTGAGCACTGCAATTAAACCTAGAACACTGTTTTTTGATTTTTATATTCTAGTTCAAAGGAAGATATCAAATATCAAGTATATAAAAATGTATTCATCATTGAAGGAAAACAAGGTGCATGAGAGAGTGTTAAAGGCCTCTATCAAAAGCACATGAGCTGATCTATAGTGAAAATAACACTAGGGTCGTCACGTGGAGCTCTGCCTTCTTCCACTGAAACTTCTAGTGTGCCTTCACAAACGAGTGACCTCATTTCATATGTGGATAGTATTACTTGGCTGGATTTGTTCCTTTTGCTACAAAGCAGATTGAGTTATTCAATATAATTTAGATATTTAAAGGCAGAAATCTAGGGGGGGATTTCATAACATAGATCCAAAATCTTTTGTAGAATGACTAAGTTGCTTAGGTAACAGCTTAGGTAAGATGTGGCCACTGGAGAGCACCTTTGTCCTGCTTGACATTGTGTGTCACCGGCCCAGACATGATAAGCAGATCTGCCTGTGAGCATGTACAATATGCAATGTATTCATTATTGAAAATGTACAAGTAATTGGTTGTGAAACTATTTCTTTGCTATTTATTTCCCAATAAAAATATTTTTAAAAATTAAAAAAATAAAAACTGGTAAGAAAAAAAAAGCTAAGTATCTTTCCTACCACAGTAGAGCTGTACATAAGGAAAGTGTTCTGTAACTTACAACTTGCCAAGGATACTGGTCCAATAATTCATTGCACACTGTTCTCATGAAGGTACCACTATCGTAAGTATCAGATGTCTGAAAGTGTTCCAAACTGAAATGATGGTAACAGAGTACTTTGCTCTTTGTTCCTTGAGTACAAGGAATTTCAATAGATAGATACTGAATTCCTCCTCCTAGAGAACTTTTATGCAATCCAAGATGACACTAAATTATGATTTGAAGTGTGAAGTAGTCATGGAAGAACTCTCCTCTGTCCCTGTGGACATTTAATGACTCTTCTCTGGTTCCCAATTGCCCTCCTCTTTTATTTTTCGTTGGATAGCAAGTAAGATTCTACCATTTTATATGATTCTTTGTACTTTCAAGTATATACTCATTAAACTACTATTTTTTCAATGTTCCTATTAAAAAGCAAAAATAGAAATGTTCTATCACCAGCAGTGATAAAGAAAAACAAATTGAGTCATAGTTTGGTCGTGTCACATAAAGATAGGGCTACAATCTGAGAAATATCCCTGAGCTCACATCCCATGGTGTGTTTACATGGTGGAGGGTCCTGCCCTTTAAACACTGGAGAACCAGTGCTATCAACAATTGTTTCAAATGTATCGCATGTACACAATATCACTGCCTTTTGTATTGTGGGAAATTTTAGCACAATGCTTCAGTATTTGTGAATTTAACATAGAAGAGAGGAAATAAAGATACAAGACCAAAGGTAGAAAAAATCATATGTGTATGGAGCCCTTACCTTGGATAGACACTGTAGACCTGGGTATCACTCTTGGTGAATGCTAGTTTAATTATGACTTATTTCCTCTACTAAATTATACAAGCCTTTTTTAACTTCTGGATTTTGTAATAACACTTGGTTTAAAACATAAGCACCACAGTTATGTAGAATTATTTTCTTTCCTTATATCATTATTGTATATGTTTTATATTTTTATGCTTAAAACTATTTGTTTCCCTTTTAAAAAAACATTTTCTTTTGGTAAAAATTAAGACACAAGGCCTCTCCTGGGTCAGGATCATCACTATCACTGTCTTCCTTTTCTATATCTTGTCCCACTGGAAGGGCTTTGAAGCAATGACATGTACAGTAGTGTATGTTTTGCTTCCAATAAAACAGAGAGAGAGAGAGTGCAGAGAAAGAGAAACAGTGCAGACACAGACAGAGAGACAGACAGAGAGAGAGAGAGAGAGAGAGAGAGAGAAAGAAAGAGAGAGAGAGACAGAGACAGAGACAGAGACAGAGACTGAGAGACATCCCTACGGTATACCCCATAGCCTCTGATCCTATGATCTTCATCTACTGTAGTAATATTGATATCATGAAGCCAAAACCTATAAACCAAAAATAATTTTTTAAATGGGCAAATTTTGGATATTTTCAGATTTTTTGTTGTCTGAGATAAACGAACAATTATTGTGTATTTTTATATGCCATTTGTTAGATAATTTCCTTGCTTACTATCCAATACATCTCACTTAGGCTACATGCCTGTTGTCTGGTTTCACTCACATCCAGGGTGAGGTTTTCCTCATTAGCTAATCCATCGCCCACCACAGTGCTAAACCTGGCCATGTGCTGCTACAATTGTCATACCCATAACCCAAGATCACACACCCAAGACTCAGCCAGCTCACAAAAGCCCCAACTGTGAGCACATAAGGCTTAGGAGGAATCTGAATATAAGCCATACCACTGTCCATATTTCATAAATTCTGAACAGTAAAGTAATGATTTTTCTTTTAATCTTACAAAAGGAGTTGTGTTCTTATTTTGAAAGGCAATAATTCTCTACATATTTCTACTGTGCTTGGAAATTTTCCAAACAATTACGGTACAAAATACCTTTTGTAAGGGCTTGGGGTTTAGCTCAGCAGTCCTGTACAGCCTTTGGAGCTGTGCTTTCTGGACAGAAGTTCATCAGTTTGACCTTTGCTTTTCTGATGTTTGCTTCCTTCTTAACTTTAATCATTTTATTCAATACAGAATCAAATTCTCATCCAAATGATCAATGCAATTATCTGTCATGAAGAGGATACACCTACATGAATCCAAGATTATGCATTAGTTTCTTGTTAAGCACTAGTTAGGATCTCAGGCTTTCTGATGAAAGGGCCAACCATTAGATTTTTTGAAAACTTTTAAACACAGAATAATGTTTTATTCCTGCCAATGTAGCACTGAGGATAGCATTGAAGGACAGACATGTCACTTCCAGTCATTTCAGCAGATATTTGAAGTCCTCAGTTTAAAAATGGCATGAAGTTTTCATTAATCCCCTTTCATTAAACAGGGACAAGGAACAATGTGGCTAAATGTACCCCAAAAGCTGCCTTTTATGACATACTTCAATCAGTTCAGGGAACCCGAATCAGAAACTCATCGGTTCCCAGCTTATAGGCCTTTGATACTGCTTGTCTTGCTAGTGAATATGCTCTTTGCTCATTTCCATATTAAACTTTAATTGATTTTTTACTCTTTGCCCTCTGGAGCCAGAATTTGGTGATTTAATATGGGTATACTAAGAATTAGTAGTCCACATACATCTCATTCATGGTCCCTAATAATTATAATTATCTGATACATGATGTAGAATACATTTCAGTACCATAAGGCTATTATTGTTAAGTGGACCAGGTTGGCACAGATTACAGTATAATTATATCTTAATTCTAGAAGCACAATTCTGTGTTTTAAATATTATTCAGGGGAAAAAAATGAGGGTAAGTTTACTTAAAAGGAAAATAAAACACATTTCTTCATTGTATAAAACAAATATATAAGGAAGTAACTAGGTGTATGCACACTGAAAACTAATACAGTAAAATAGAGAATTGTAGAAAGGAGAAGAAACATGTAACATGGTGCTCAATAAAAGTAGACATTTCCTCCCTTACATGTATTCACATTTTTATGTTCTATATTTGAAAAATAATATGAATAATGAATTTTAAATTTACAAATGAATTAGTGATTTCAAAATCAATTCTAAATATATTTCTAAAAATTATATTTGCTAATATTCTATTAAGCATGCAGTTACTTCCTGTGTCTAAACACAATGTTTAGATACAAAAATAGTGGCTTGTCTTTGTTATTGAATTCTGTCCTCTTTTTTTTTTTTTCTGTGTTTAAGAAAGGGTCTACAGGGTCTCACTATGTAGATCAGATTCATGGTAATTCTCCTATTTTCAACCTCCCAAGTGCTGCAGTTACAGGTGTGTACCAACACGCCCGGTCTCAATCACCATCTCAGGGTACCTCACTGGCAGGGCAGGCACAGCACACCGGCGAATGAACCCCAGCCACTGCACTCCACCTAAGTAGGTGCTTTAGTCTGCTGAGCTATCAGGCCAGCCCTTAAAACAATTCATAAATAGCTAAATTGCAAAATCTTATATTTCCTTATCCATAGAAAATCTGTTCTGTATATAATGCTTTGGAAATGTAAATGAAAAACTCTATTGATATTTAAAAATTGAGTGTATAAACTGAAAGCATTATGCAAGAGTAAATGTCTACAAAATTATCAGATTTAGAAAAATTGCTACAGGATTTTTAAATGTTTCCTTTTAAATATCTTATTAATATAAATAAACTATATTATTCTTTTTTATGTATTTAGGACAGAGCCTACAGGACCTACAAGGTCTACAGGGTCGCACTATGTATATCTGACTCTTAGTGATTCTCCTGTTTTCAGCCTCCCAAATGCTGGGATTGCAGGGGCATGTCACCATGGCCAATTTTCATCACCCTCTTGAACCTTTCTATTTTTAGAATTCCTTGCATGCAGATTTTTTCTTGTTAGCAATCAATAAATAGAGAACATACTGCAGTGTGGAAAATGTCTGCTTTTTAACTGTTACCAAGGGTAAATATTTACAAACCTGCTAAACTGGCATTGATTTTTATGAAGTGAGTAAATGAAAACAAGGACTCCAAAGCCTGTCTTCCTCATCTGCAGAGCAGTATTTGCAACAGACACTTTCAGCAGAATTTGGCTACTATAGCTAAGTAGAAAGAATGCATGTATAGTGTTTTACTTCAGTATAGTAATTCCTCCACAAAAACTTAAAGATCTACAATGGAAGAACTCATAGTTTTTAATGGTTTTCCTTAATTATAAACCCTATGTCATTTTTGTGCTTACCACATAATAAACTAGTCTATGTATTTCAAAAAAATGTATACTCCAGACTTAGTAGTGCATGTGAGCAGTCCTACAAATTCTATTTCACCAGGGTAATAAATGCCTACATGATTTATAGAGCACACGTAAAATAAGTAAACCCACAAGAAGTTACTTAAAATCCTCTATTCAAACCTATATTTCTAAGAGACTGCAGTTACCTATTAATATTCTTATCTTAATTTGATTTTTGTCTTAGGAAATTGAATGAGAGAGTAGATAGTCCTGCGAGCTCTTTCTTCTTGGCTAGGACCACCATCCTATACAGCACATACACACAAACCAACTCCCAGTACCATCTGTAAGAAAACAGCTTAGGGAAAGCTAAAAAGTTTTAATTTCCCAATGCCACTATCAAGCTGCAGCTGCAGGAACAACCCTGGGTCTTTGTCAAGCTACTCAGCTTGCTTTTGGCTGCAGGCACTGGCAGAGCATACTCTTTAAGGGAAGTGGAGTGGGTATCATAAATATGAATTTGTGTTTTATGACTCTCTCCTGCTTTTAAGCAAGACTAAGAATCAACACAGTTCCATATATGCTGAGACATATAACACCCTGGCACAGCTACATGGTGCTTCATCAGATTTTGCATATTTACTCTAAGAATTATCAACCAAACAATATGTATGAGGTTTTTTTGTAATTTAAGTTTAAAGGCTATTTAACAGAGGGTTTCTGCTTCTCCCTTGTGCTTAGCAGCCAATCTGCTATCGTGTCTGGTAGGTTTTACCTAGAAGAAAATTTCTCCCCGTGTTCAGTACTGCAATTCTAGAAATATTGAAACTATTCTCCCTTATGGTATGAATGCCTCCCCGAGAGTTGCTGTGTTAAAAATTTAATTTCCAGTGTAACAATGTAGAGGGGTAAGAACTTTGAAAAGTGACCTGGTCATGAAGGCTCTGCCTTCTCAATAGATTAGTGCCAATATTGAGGGAACGTGTTAATTATTTTGGGATTGGGATCCTGATAAAGAATGAGTTTTCTGCCCCTCTCCCCATCTTCCTATGATGGCAGAGCACAGCAGAAGGCACTCATTAGACACCACCAACCTCATCTTTGATTCCTCAACTTTCAGAATGATGAAAAAAATTATATTATTGATAATTTACCCAGTCCGAGGTATTGGTAGAACAGCACAAAAATGTAATACGATATTCTATACATTAGTTCTCTAAGACCGCAAAAATGAAGTACTATAGACTTGGTACCTTCAACAAGAAAATTTATTTTCTCACCAGCCTGGAAGATCCCAAGGTCAAGGCACCCACCTTCTTTCTTTGTGTCTTCCAGAGATCTTGCTTCTTGCTTTCCAATGTTCATAAGAACAATGTCAGATTGACTTAGGGCCCGTGATAACATTCTATCTCAGCTACCTGTTTTAGGACCTTTCTCCATATGCAGTCACATTCTGAGGTACTGAGTGGTTAGAACTTTTACTTATGAGTTTTGCAAGAACAAAATTTAGCTCTTTACATTCTCTAAATTTTTCCTTACTTCAAATTACTTTTCCAAACAAATTTTTCTACCATTGTTGAGTGTGTCCTTGATCACTTCCTTCTTTTGTTGAATATCTTTCCATAAATTCACCATTTACAAAGAAAGTAATTTGAAGCTTAATGCTTACACTATTTTATTTTCTAGACTGTCTTTCTAAAAGCAACTACACTGGTATGTTCTAATCTAACAGAAAAGTACAAGTTGTATTTTTCTCTCTGAGAAAGAAAATTCTAACTCCATGGTGCTTCTTTTCAGTGATCCCATATCAAATGCTACCTTTTTATACCAAATACACCTTAATATTTTCCAGGAGATATTTATAGGCCCATAAGCAACATTCATACTTCACCATTTACTACCAGCTTACTTTTCCTATAATTCTACCCAAAATCCCAAGGGAACTTGTAGAACTGTTCTGCTTTAGGTATTAAACTGTAAAGTGGGCTGGTCACAGAAATGGCCTCCTATTTGGGCAGATGACAGAAATCAGGCCAATGATTTTGGTGAAATTCTCAGACTGTGGGGATTGTTTAAAGAACACACATTACCTGATGATTTCCAGCATTTCTCCTAAGACACAAGGGAAATGACAGCGTTTTTAGTTATGGTACTTAGATAAGTAAAAATAAAGCTGAGGGTATTGGCACTTCATCACCCAGCAAGATGAATAAAAACAAATCAAACCCTAGGAGGAGCTGCTTAAAATAAAAAAAAAAATCAGTGATTCAAAGCAAGTGCAAGTGCTACCAAAGGGAATATTTTATGTATAAAATTATGACTAATGGTATCGACCATAGAAAAAAATGGAGTTGTATCACTAAGGTGTTAAAGAAAATCTGCCTATCTAAATCCTATGCTAGATTAACCCATGGATTAGCAAATAAAGTTAAAAACTTATCACATATAAAGGCCAAGATAATTTGCCACCCATAGACCTTTCAGTAAAGGACTCTTTTTGTCAGTAAGTTAAAGAAATGTATAGAAGACAAAACATTTTTACAAAAAGAGAAAAAATGTACAATGATTATAAAGATAATAATTAATCATCATGTGCTATATTTTGGGTCAAAAGTGTTCCTGAAAAGACTCACATGTTCAGATGTGGGGCTTTGGGAAGACAACTAGATCTTGAGACACTGACCACACTCATGTACTAACCCTGATAAGTTCTCAGCTAAATGTGCTGTTAGGAGGTGGTCTGATTGCAGGTGACGTAACCGGGGATATTCACCTTCGAAAAGTTCTGTTCTTCTCTTCTCTTCCCTTCCTTTCTCTTCTCTTCTCTTCTCTTCTCTTCTCTTCTCTTCTCTTCTCTTCTCTTCTCT
>NDGN010287933.1:0-10315 GCA_002564285.1 Tympanoctomys barrerae
AAAATATTTTACTTTTAGTTTTCAAAGGTATGTTTGCTAAGTGTAAAATTCAATGAGGACAGAGCTTTTTTCTTTCAGTCCTTTAAATAAATAAGTCTAGTTTCTTACCCATTTGTCCTTTTATCTTCTAATGTGGAATAATATGCCATTTAATTTTTTTCCATAGCTAATATCTTTTCTATATATATGACTTAATGATTTTTTCTTTACAGTTAGTTTAAGACAATTTCAGTTTCAATAAAAATTGTCTAAAGTAAACATGAAGAACAAAGAGTTTACAGATGAAGTAATATAGTTCATCTGTAGACTCTTTGTTCTTCATGTTTACTTTAGACAATTTTTATTATATATAATATATATCTTTTTATGTATGTCTCCTTTATCTTTTTATGTATGTCTCTATCTTTTTATGTATGTCTCCTTTAGATATGCTAAGTAATTCTTTCATTAGGCACATCATTTCTTGTTTTACCTGAGAGTTTACTTTCTGATCTGATTTCTTCTGTAGCTTCCTAGAGTTGTTTTTTTACTTCAGTTTCTATCACTTAAGAAATTTTGGGCCAGCCAAATAGCTCAGTGGATTAAAGCACCTACAAGCAGGTACAGGTGCCGGGTGTTGGATATCTGGCTTGCCCTGCCAGCCCCACCCCAGGGCACCCTGATAGGGCAATGGAGACTGGGCATGGTGACACGAGCCTCTAATCCCAGCTCATGGGAGGATGTAAACAGGTGGATCACTATGAGTCTAGTCTAGTAGTGAGACCTTGAACACCCTGCAGACCCTTCCCTAAAAAAATACAGAAAAAAAAAAGAAACTTCATCCGTGTGCCTTCTAGGTTCTTCTCTGTTGATCGCTACTGAAATTTTTGGGTAGGCTGGCGATCTTAGATTGAATTTTACTTTCTGGCTTGACATTTTCTATTTAAAAATAATTTGTTTTCTATGATGATTCTTGTTAGTTTTTATAGTACATCACCGTATCACTAGTTTCAAGGCATGTCTAGGGAAAAGTCCTCTTCAGGGATATCTTCTCTGTGTACGAGATTCTTGGTTTATGCTAGTCTCAAGATCCTTCTTTCCCAATTACGTGACAGAAGGATGCTGTTTGTTGTTTGCATTTATCCATGGTCTTTTGGTATAGGGTATGTTAAATTTATTAACCCTGATTTTACCAGTATTGTTACAAAAGAGAGAACAACTGCTTACAACAGATGTGCCATTCAAGCTACAGTATTTAATTAGCAATCATGATAGCATTAAGCATAATTTAGAAATTGACAAACTGTGATAACTATTAATTTTGTACTTTAGGTCATGGAAGCAAGGTTTATGGCTGTATAAGAAAATCAGTGATAAATTAGGAGATTGTATGCAAAATATTTCACTTCACTATACTGGATTTACTTGGGCTTCTCCAGATGATCCTGTTGCTATATCCCAGGCACTTCCTGTGCTGGCTGCCCAAACAATGGGATAAGGGCATGGGCTGAGCACCTGGGTTCTTCAGGATTGAGCCTCCTTTGATTATGTAGGGACACTGAATAGGGTCTCTCTCATCTTTCACAGTTTTCTTACACTCATATGGTGGTGAAGTGTAGGGATCTATTGGCCTTACTGTGAATGATTCTACTCAGGGAATCATGGCAGCAGAAATAAGAAAGAGAGACATGAAGACAAAAACTGGGCTAAGTGGTTGCTGGTCTGCATGATAGGCAAAACTCATGTGCCAACACTATGAAACCTAAATTTATGTATACCTTTTGTAAAGTTTGTAACATGTGACACAAGGTTGCTAGTGACTAGTAGCCAACATCAACCTGTCAGGATGCTTATCTGAGGACTGAGGTAGCCTGTTTACTTTAGGCACTGAGGCCTAGTCCCACCCACACATCTTTGAGATATTTTCCAATTTCATAGGCTCTCTACATATCCCGCATTTTGTTTTGTTCTGTCAGAGATAGGTGTTCCCTTGCAGTTAGAAAAGCTGTATTTGGAGAAGTCTTTAGAGGAACTTGTAATACTTGATGCCAGTTTGTATGTACTTGAATTCAGCAATATAACCCTACATAGTGCAAGAGTCTACAATAGTTGTAAGTTATCAGCAAAGCTTGTAATTGTCAGAAGTTGTGGACTTGAGCCTTTTACAGCTTAGCATATTAATATGTCATTACTTTTCATACCTTATGGTTGCACTTTTCTGCTGGATGGTTAAGACCAAGTTAAAACAAGACCTGCATAACTACAAATGTAACTTTTGCCATCTTACAAGGTCAGTTAATACTCCCTCAGGATTTACTTGGAACAGTGTGTGGCACCTTTTAGATCTTCTGTCAGTGTCAGCCCTCTCGATGAGTCATGGCCATTGCTTTATTGATTTGCTCTCTGTAATAGCCTGAGAGATATTTTTTCTCTCCAGATGACTCTTCTTAGGCACACTACACATGACTGATAACTTTGCTCTGTGGACCCATAATCTTGATCAGAAAATTTGGGACACAACTGAGTTACAGGATGTCACAGCAGAGATTCTCTTATGTCCTGAGTCCTCACTGGCTTTGAAGAGCTAGGGCCACAATATTGGCTATCCTTTTAGCCCATCTGTCTCTCTAATTATTGGTCTGCAAACTTTAGTTATTAATCATCCAGAAGAGAAGCTTAATGGTATTATTACCCTGTAACAGAGGCACAGAGGCAGTTAAGCTTAACATTACTATCTATCTGAATATCAAACATGTTAGACAGAAAATGGAACTGTTGTTTTTCCAACAACCATGGCTATTCTAATATTTAAATCCTTATAGAATGTTAAAAAAACTATACATTTTTACAATTTAGAAATCAAACCATATACAACACTGTAGCAGGACAATCCTGTGACTTTGTGACATGCTTACATTCTCATTTTGACATAACATAACCCCTTTAACCAATCTTCTCTATCCATTACATTAGATTTTTTTTACATAACTAACCAGCCCTAAATGGGATATAAATCACAAGGCTTTTTCTTTTTCTCTTGCCCAACTTTGTTTTTGAATTTGAAAGAAAATCTTATTACAATAAGCAATCTTCATTTAGCATTTTAGCAGACCTGTATACTTGGAATCACGGATACACTTAAGATATCGTGAGATTAAAAACAATGAGTTATCATACACATATGCAAACCTTTGTTTCTTAATTTAGTTGAATATCAAAACTATTTTAAAGAGAAAACCCAATTGCATGTTTTCTGAAAGACTTTTACCTTTAAACCAATGATCAGTTTATTGAAGGTCTCTCCTAAGAGACTGTTGAGATGATTGGGAGCTCCTCATTAGTGAACAAAAAGGTTGGCCACAACTCTTATTCATCAATTGGACTCCCCTGTGAATAATTTGTCCCCACCCTAAGGAATTTTTGTTTAATTAAATATTTTTAATAAACTGTATATAAAGCAAATTTGATATCACTTAGACCATATGCTAACTTAGGAAAAAGCATGCTTTTAAGCCTATACCCCATAAAGTATTATGAACAAATGATCAGCAAATTAAAACAAAAAAGGGAACAGCTGTTCAAAGAATGACATGCACATTAACAAATACACCATGCACACAAATAAACATCTTTAGAAAATTATGAGTGACCTCAACTATATATTTCTGGCCAGATAATCTTATAGCAACTGTACTGCAATTTTTTAAAGAGATTTATAATTGTAAATAGACTAGTCTGATTTTGTTATTTGTCAATAAGCAGAGATCTCTTATTAGACAATTTTGGAAGGAATGAAATCTTTTATCTGTAACTAATATGCACATTTTTATTTTTTGTCTAATACTAGAAAAATTTTGATCAGTTATCTTTATATATTTTGCCATCAATTTAAACCTTAGATTTTCATTTTGTCAGTTTCTTTAATAGGCCACAGTTTGCATATAAGCTCCTGTTGTTGACTTCTCCAAATCTGGCTTCATGGTATAGCTTGACAACACACTCTGGTACCCAAATAGGTTGTGCAGCCTTCTCTGGAAACACACAATCACACCCTCTCCCCTAGGTTAGTAAAGGAATGTATCTCTTCCACTTTCCTGTATGGAGATTTCTCCAAAGGACCCTTCCTAGCCTTTTTGCATATATTTGATGGAATTGTCTTTTTGCTGCTGTATTTCCATGTTTTGTAGAACTTAAAAAGTTAATAGTATTTTATACATGAAGAACACCATTTAGCAATTTCCCCAGCTTGTCAAATGAGACATTTTGCGTAAGATAGAGGTGTTGTGATGAAAAGTGGCATAAGATGCAGAAGCTTGTTGCATAGCATCTGAGGGAGTAACAGTCAGAGTACCCAGTAATCTATCTGTAGTAGCATTTTCTTCAGTGAGGGGTCCTGGCAACTGAGAATGAGAGCATATATGACCAATAAAACAGGGAACATGACATGATTGTGTGACAATCTGAAGAGTATGAAGTAAATAAAAAAGATCTCCTTGACTAGTGTTTATAGTAGCAGTTTCAGCATAGCCTATTATACCATAGACATAAGCATTGTCTGAAAATAGGTTCATAAGAGTGAAGGAATGATCTTGTAATGCCCATATTATTGCTTACAATTCAGTCTTCCGTGCAGAATAGATACCTGTGTCCTGTATTCTTGAAGAGAAAGCTGTTACATAACCTCCTTGATCAGAAGCCAATCCATATGTGAAGATGGAGATGCCACCTGCTATAGGGACTAAACTTATTTTTGAAGGGAAGACAAGGGTTGTAAGAGAAGCAAACTCAATTTATTTGAAGAATAATGGCAGGGAAATTAACCAGTGTAGATTGCTAAAAAGAAGAAAATTGCCATAACCTTTTTTGCTGAACTGAAGAAAAGGAAACAATAATGTGTACCTCATAACCGAGGAGCTGAATTACAAAGGTTCATCCATGTGCAGTCAGTTCTGGCAGAGCATCATGAAAGAGAGTAATGGCTTTATGTGTAGTATGTGCTATGTGTAGTCATTGTAAAAACGCTGAGGCTGCCAAAGAACCCCAGTGGGCATATACTGAGTTGGGAAAATAATTAAAAGCATTGGCAAAGATGGGTCAATTCTAGAAAGCTGAGCATTAGCAAGAGTCTGATTAACTTGATATTCAAGGAAGTCTTAGCCTTGCATAAGTTTTCTTTTAGAAGTCGGGGTTGAGTATCACTTGACAATGTCAAAGAGAGGACTTAAATCATGTGTAGTTAGCTTAAGAGCTTGGTGGAGCCAATTAATGTTATCAAGTAGAGTCTGAAAAATCGTTTAGGGTTGCAAGATGTCTAACCTGTTTCTGAACAGTTTAGGGCACTATTTGCCTCTGTTGGATAAGGTGTCCGAAATATAAAAAGGGTGCCATAGTTTGCACTTTTTCAGGGGCTATCACTATACCTGCATTGCAGAGAGCATCTCTAATTGGATAAACAGGTGATGTAAAATGGATGGGGATTCATGTGCTAAGAGAAGGTCATCTATATAATAGATAATGTATGCAGATTGATAAGCTTGTCCCACTGATCATATGGCTGTAGCCACAAATTCTTGGCACAGGGTTAGACTATTTCCATGCCTTGTGGTAGACAACAACATTGCAAATGGCACACAGGGGCCTGATCATTAATAGAAGGTAAACTAAAAGAAAAACTTTTTTATCTTCAGAGTGGAAAGGATAGAAAGAAAACAGTCTTAAATCAATCACCATAAGGGAAAGAAGTAAAGAATAGTTACAGGACTGGGCAATCCCTGTTGCAGTGCTCCCATATTCTGTAATATGTCAAGACCCCATAGATTAACTAGTATATGGGGGGAGGAAATAAGAAGAAAAATATCTAGAATGGCCTTCTGCATGCCTCCAAATTAACAACTTGGCACTTCTGCTTGGGTAAGAAACCTTGGCCACCACTTGTAGATCTGTAATGGCCACATCTAGATGCCATGCCCCAGATCAGTGATTCTGAGCAGTAATTGAAACATCTGCACCCATGTCTAATAGCCCTTTAAATATTTTTCTTTCAATAGTCAACTTGATCTCTGGGTGATTTTATTTAATCTGCTAAACAGAATAAATATTAAGAGACTCAAATATGAAGAAGTTGTCGTAGCTTGTACCCCTTTGGAGGCCACCACTAGGCCTTTTATTATTTAAATGGGATGTCAAAATTAAGCTACTGTTTAAACTGCTTTTAGATTGTACTCCAAATCTCTATATTTGTTTGTGAAATAACAAAGCAGTTTTTTTATACCAATTTTAATTTAGGGCCATAAAACAAGCAATCAACCCTATCAGGAGTTACAAGAATTTTTAAGTAATTTCTAAAAATATCTTCTTTATTGTAAATCTTCCAGAATTTTTTAAAACAAATTGTTTTTCTCTTTAGGATGGAAATAACCTTTTTAATCTAATTACCTTAAAAGGAAAATGTAAAAACTTTTAGTGTCAATTGTAATGGAGAGAGACAGCCTCTACTTCCAGCTTCCACACTTGCATTTGAAAAAGTTCTTTAAATGCTTTTCCTTTAATCAACCAATCCCTATTTTTATTTATTAATTTTAAAATTTTTATCAAAGAAAGAATGACAAGTTAAGCAATATGAGTCTGCTGTGGTGTATACAATGGTTTTGGTGGATTGAATCATAACTTTGGTTTCCCTGCATAATGAATGCCAATCACCAGGCAAAAATCTGGAGACCTTTTAAAATGAGACTGCTGCAACCTAGCAAGATTTCCAGTGTACCCCAAGGCATAGGTCCATAAATTCCAGTAGGAATAATTTGAGCCCCCATGTCAGGAGTCAATAGGAATCTGGAGGAGGAACTGAGGTCCCAAGCCTGTCTCTCCATAAAGGTCAAAGATGCTTGTGGTGGGGGAGGGGAAAGAGTCCCTATTGTTTTGATATAAGGGGAAAAAATGAAACTCCCAATCTGAAAGGTACCTGGGATGAGTCTGTGTTCTCTGTAACTGAAGAATGAATTTTAGGAACAAATGGAGGTTATGAGCAGAATATATTTATTCGGGGAAAGAAAGCTCCTGTGGGACAGAAGGAGGACCTAAGCAGGTTGTCCCTGGGAAGCTGTCTCTTCCAGGGACTTTTATAGGTAAAATAATGCAGTGAGGGTGGTCTAAAGTGGTGGAGAACATGGGAACTGAGGGGGGCATGAGGTGGGACAAAACTATGGTCAACCAATGAAATCACAAGCACCATTGCTAAGGTAAAATTGATTAAATCCAATACCAAATGAGGAAGAGAGTCACATAGCAAGTGGGCATGAATATGGGGCAGGGTTTCTTCCTGTTGGGTGTTGGGTTAGTGACTCATTTGGCTCTTTCATGGTGATTGATACCAATTTAGAATATCAATCCCTGATGCCAATCCCTAGGGAAGTATGTAGCTATTGTTTGTTTCCTCTTTTGTCTTGAATCTGACCCATAGGGAGTGTCTGTCTCTTCCAAGTTGCAAAGTCACCTTGTTGCATTGAGGGCCTATCCCAGTCTGACTGCCTATAATATTTCTGTCTAATTCAGCTGCCTACAAAAGTTTGATGGGACCAAGGTGGACCCCACTGGAAGTTTCCCTGAATGGGTCAGCCTTCCACATTGGTTTTAGGTCTATAGTCATTTGCTCAAAGGTACCCTTGTCTATATCTAGTACATTGAATGGAAGGTTTTATTGAAGAGATATTTAAAGGCTGTGTTCTCCTTGATGCTGCAGGACACTTTCAGGCTAAATGTCCTTTGTCCCTACAGTGGAAACAAATGATCTTACTTTTCCCCCTTTTTTAGACTGTGGATGAATAACCTGAGTTAATAGCTGTTGCCAAGGCATCCCCCTGTGAAGAGCCAATATCAGCACAAATCTGAATCATCTCAGGCAGTGTAGCTTATTTTTTATGGGCTCCTAAAGCCTCTTTACACCATTTATTTGCACTTTTTTGAAGGCCAATTGTTGAGCTATTAATTTGCTAGCTTCTGTGTCACTGATTATTCTTTCAGTAGCTTGCAACAAACTGCCACAAAATCTTGGAAAAGATTATCAAGGCCTAGCCTAATAGAAGCCAAGTTAAAGAATGTTTCATTTTTACAAAGGAGTTCTCTCTAGGCCCTAATTGCCACTATCTTAGCTTGCTCATATATTTGCAATGCAAAGGTAAGTTGGTTGTGCTAGAAAAGCACCTTTTGCAATTAGCAAATCTTTTGTAATGGCTAAATTGTGAACCTCACATTTCCAGTTGCCTGTTCCCTGCAATATTCAAAGAAATTTTCTTTCCACAATAAATAATCTCCTGGATTTAAACATGCTTAACTATTTCTTTCTAATCATTTGGGGCCATAGTCTTTTTTTATTTTTATTTTTTTTCATAGTCTTGTGCTAGCATTTCTGCTAAATTAAAGGTAAAGGGAGCAGTAGGGCCCTAAGTAGCAACAGCATGTTTCAGTTCTTTTAAGGTTTTAAAATGTATGGCTTCATGAATACCTACAATTTATCATGGATTATTAGGGACTAGAACTTCAGAAACAGGGCAAAGGTGTTGAAAACCCTCCACGGACTCCCCTGCCCATCTGGCTTTTTTCAATGCCAATTACAAAGGAGATAAAATGGCTCTATTCCCCTTGAGGCTGAAGTCCCTCCCAGTCTGTGACTCATCAAAATTACCCTGAGCTGCCATGGCCAGGACTGCTGATAATGGCTCCTTAAAATCCATTGAGTGTTTTGGTTTTGCCCAGATTTTAACCTTAGACACTATCTTGAGTCTAACAAATTTGAGATGCCAGCAATGCACATAGCCAGTGCCAAGGCCACTGCATACCATAGTCATGACCCCCTTACATAGCACCAGGTACACAGGACTGTAGTGGGTGGTATGCACCAATCTCTGTGGCTGGATGATGTAAACTGGTGACTGGGGAATCTCAGCTGGGTCTGCCTAAGACCAGAGGATGGGAGCCTCCCAGAACCCAGTTTATGCCCCTCCTCCCAGTGGCCCAGTGCTGCTTGGAACCAAGGGCTCACAATTTAAAAGCACTTTTTCCTTTCTTATTGAACTGAGCAAAACCAGAGGGTTTAAACTCTTTCTGCTGATCCATTGCTGTACCCCCTTGTCCCATTTGAAGCTTGATTTTAAAACAGTACTCCATGCTAAGTCGTTTATGGTGATCTTACAAAGTAGCACAAATCCAAAATCCAAAAAATCAGCATTTTTATATACACCTGTATACATCTATAAACATCTACAGTCCTTGAAACTCTGTATTTCTCATTTTAACTCAATCAAACATTTCCTTATTAGGCTTCTCTCAAGCCACTTTCTCTCTTTGTGCTCCCACATTTCTCTGGCCGTAGTGAGCCTGTTCCTGGCCCTAGTGAGCCCCATCCCCAGCTTTTACACCTATTGCACCAGCACCAATGCACATCTGTGTGGAGTACTGCTGGCTCTAACCAATCTGCTTCCTCCCCCATTGTGCTCTTTGGAAGTGATTCCTCTGCCCAAACTTATCTCCTATTGGGCATCCTGTTTGGGCACCAAATGTAGGGATCTGTTGGTCTTACTGTGAATGGTTCTACCTGGGGAGACATGTTGGCAGGAATGAGAAAGATAGGCAAGAAGACAAAAGCTAGGCTAGTTGGTTGCTGGTCTGCCTGATGAGCAAGATTCATGCACCAGCATAATAAAACCTACATTTATTTATACCTTTGCAAAGTTAGTAACACATGCCACAAGGTTTCTAGTGACTAGCAGCAGATATTAACCAGTCAGGATGCTTATCTCAGGACTGAGGTAGTTTGTTTGCTTCCGGCACTGAGGCCTACTCCAGCCTACACACCTTTGACTGATTTTTTAGCTTTCTAGGCTCCCTATAGTGAAGGATTGGTGGGCTGGGCCACTCTCCTTCATTAAGGCCTGCCAAGGCTGCCATGATGGTTTCTTTTCTGGCAGATGGTTGGAGAGCAGTCACTGAAAAATTCTTTGAGAAAATCCAACATCCATTCAGGATAAATACAATACAACAATAGTTACAGAAAGATAAAAACAATTAAAGAAAGAAAGAATATCTGTATCTTAACATAATAAAAACTGGTAATGAGCAAACTGCTGCAAATATTTTATTACATGGGCAAAAACTGAAAGTGAAACTCTAAAATCTGGAACAAGACAAGGATGTTGACTGCAACCAGTCCTGTTCAATATAGTTTTCAAAACATTAACCAGATCCTTTGTCAGTGCCAGCCATGTGGATGAGTCATGATCATTGCCTGACCAATTTGCTCTCTGGGAAAGCCTGAGAGAATGTTTTCTCTCCATGTGACTCT
>NDGN010288055.1:0-11451 GCA_002564285.1 Tympanoctomys barrerae
ATTTGATTTGAAACTGTCTAATTGCTAATTGTTTATCAATAAAATTCTGGAAAAAAAAGAAAAAAAAATAAAAATAAAAAAAAAAATAATAATTCTGCAGCTCAATCTGTAGTAAAAGGTTTGGCTTCAAGTGTGAAATGTTGGATAGAGTATCAAAGACTCCTGATAAAATCTCCTTTACCCCAGAAATTGTCAGACCTCAATTTAAGAGCTGTTATTCTACAACCAATATTTAGGAATTTCACTAGCTAGTCATAATTTGAGAGGGCGTGCTCTCTAGTGGAAACACAAAACACAAAGCATATCCTAGTTTATTCTGCAGACGACATTGTCTAGTTGCTGCAATGGGAGCCCCTGCCACTGCACCAGTTAAACTTTTTGGTGTGTGCCTCATGTCCTGATGAATGCTCTCAGCAGATGAATATGTGTGTGCACTTCATTGATTCTAACATTGTAATTTTGTCACATTCTCAACATTCTATTGTTTGAAAATTAATATTTATACCACCTACTATATGTGTAAATAGTGGAATTGTTATTCTAATGATTGCTTTTGAAACATTTTTGTTTTTGAGGAAAAATCGCATTACTTGGTGAAATAAAGTGGGAGAAATACAATTAAGCTGTAATGAACCTTTCCTAGGTTAGAATGTTTGAAGACAGAATAAAAAATATATGAATCACATTTTATTTGGGATTAATGATCTCGGTGGAGAAATCTTAAGTAAAACAGATTGAAGGCTACTCAGATCTGAAGGAACTAGAGAAAATTATCTTGATTTTTTTCACTGAATGAAAGCAAGAAGTTTTGACAAAAGTGACTCAGAAATATCTAAGTATAAATCAAGAAAGAATTAATGATAAAGTTAGCATTATCTTGCTAAAAATGAAAATCAATGGTTTACTTTATGAGGTTTTCTGATTTTTAGAGTATTTTAGTGAGAAATGCTAAGATTCCCTTATATTATTAGTAAATTCTCTACTTTCCATGTAATTTATGTGAGTATATTTTGTTCTAACTAGTACTATATTCCTTAGAATGGCAATAAAAATGTTTAGTTTAAATTTAATTTGTTTTGGATTTTTAGTCTGAATAACTAAAAATAATCTTTTCTTTTTATATGATTGCTTTCAGGATTCTTTTGATTTCATGAAATTATAAACTATGACCACTGAGCACAAATAACCTTCTCTTAAGGGCTATTTCAAATACACAACTATAACTGAGAACCAATCAGGTGTTGGAATTATGTGTGTACTTTTCTTTTTGATATTTATCAACAGATATATTGGTAGATGTCATAAAATAGTTATTTAAAAGGCAAAACTATAATTATAACATTCAGGAAGCTGAAAAAAAAGGTTGCTGTGAGTTCGATACTGAGCTTAGGCTACACAGTGAGACTCGGTCCGCAAAACTCAAAAATAACAATAAAAAATAAGATAAATGATAAAAAGTGAATTTGTAGGGAGGAAAGTGGCTATTGATCAAGAAAGTGTGTGAGCCAACTTTTGGTGCAGATTCTAACAGTATAATATTGGGTAAGCAAAGACACTTTCCCATTAAAGCACACTGTAATTTCACTTAATAGAAGAGCAATATTTTACAAGTGTTCAATACCCCTACTGGAATAAGAACTATAATTATTTTATCATATGACCAACTTAGAAATATGTATTTTAAGTAATGTATAATTATATGCTCATGCTTTTTTATTCTTAAATTCATATGAAAGCGTTTAGCATAAATATAGCCACTATAAACCTTGGTGGACAATATTTCTATGAACATAAATTTCAGTTTTTCTAGGGAAAATGCCCTGCAAATGGAACTTTGGAGTCAAACCCTACTCATAATCCTAGTGGCCTTCCCAAGTCACTAATCTAAATGAGTAAGTCAGTTCCAATAAAACTTAAATATTGTTGGATCCACTTTTATGATGTAGCTGAGAAAGCCAAAACTATGCTAAAGGAAGGTAGAAGAGCAGATGTTACAAATGTGTCACTTGTGGGGAGTGACAGACAATGGGATAGCAAGAGGGAGTATGTCGTGAAAGGGCATATGCTAAAATTGATAAAACTATCATGTGCTGAACTTTGTAAAAGCATTCAACAAACATGTCAATGTTGGTAAGTGTTAAACTTTCAAAAATGAAACGTGAAATAATTAATACATGATAATGTTAGAGTTTACCAGATAAATTGCAGCAAGAGAAGAAAAGAGGACAGGAGAGGAGAGCGAGAAGAGGAAAGAGGGGGGAGAGAGAGTGAGAGGAGCGGAAGACTAGAGGAAAAAGGAGAAAGGGAGAAGGAGGAGGGGTGGGGAGACTGACTGGTTTCTTTTCAGGCACTGGCTCATAGGAGCACAGGGACCTTACCACAACCTGCAAGGTCAGGTGAGATGATGGTTTTGGGGAAGGGCTGAAAAGCTGGGAAGCTGACTTCATGTTCTAGTCTAAGTCAAATGGCCTGAGAGGCAGGAGTAGCTGAAGAAAGAATATGTTCTAATTCAAAAAACAACAGAATATAACAAGTATTTGCATGGAATTTCTATAGTGTTAGATGTTACAAATAATCAAGAAATAATTTCAAGTGTGTGGAGGCTATGTGTAGCTTATGTGTAAATACTAAGACAATTTATGTTAAGGAATTGAGCATCCCTAGTTTTGCCTAATCAAAGGAGGCAACTTTCCACAGATACCTAAAGACAGACAACTATAGTTAGATAAAACAAATTTTCTAAAAAAAAAAAAAGAGCCAGCCAAATAGCTCTCAGCAGATTAAAGCACCTGCAAGCAGGGGCAGGGGCAGGGGTTTGATCCCTGGCCTGTCTTGCTGGCCCTGCCCCCCAGGGCGTGCTGAGATGGCAATTGAGACTGAGCATGGTTGTGCACGTTTTAATCCCAGCTGTTGGGAGGCTGTAAACAGATGAATCCCTATGAGTCTGATCTAGTAGTGAGTCCCTGAACACCCTGTAGACCCTTCCCTAAAACACAAAGAAAAAAAGAATTTTCTCTACTCTTGTTTCTTTCTGCCCTTTTTCCTTCCATTCATTTTGTGGTATTAAGTATGATGTTGTGGCTCGCCTATCATTTACCCAGCATTCTGCTGCAATCTAGCTAGCCCCAAAACTTAGCAAGGTTCTTTTTTTGCTAAAAAATAAAAGATATATATTTTGTCATATGATTTGTCTTGCTAAAGCATTTGGTACAAATACCTATCCTTTTGAAATTTACATAACTCTCTTTGCTGGTTTTATTTTGTTTTAGATTATGCAAATAATAAAACATAGTGTTTACGTAATGCCAAAGTACTTTGCTATGAAAAAGGATAAATTCAAGACATTCATAGGAAAATGTATGAGACTGTAAAATATAATGTTGAGTGAAATAAGTCTCTCACACACAAATAAATACTGTATGAGCTGCTTTAAGCTAGGTAAAGTACAAACATTAAGCATAAGAAAGGTTGGACAGAGGAAATGGAGAGGTAGAACTCTTGCAAATGAGGAGGGGTACAAAAGGCAGAAGGTGAGTGGAAGGGAACATATGTTTTTAAATTAAGAATTGTTTTTCACTCTCTGTGAGAGTCCACAGCTTTCAGATTTCAGGCTACTCCGTCATATTCCAAAACATCTTATATTCTAATGAAGAGAAAGGAGATAAAGTCCTTGATTGTGAATCCCAACTGGGGTCTGCCAGAATGTATTCTTGGGATAGACGTTCACTGAAAAGGTGGAAAATATGCCAGCTCAAATGCCTGTAAACGATGACTTACAGACCCAGGAAATTATCTATTCCACAATCAAACAGAGAGCCATAGTTTAAAAATGTACTAAAGTGTAGAAGATTTCAGCTTAAGATAATTGAGAATAATGTCAAGATTTTTAAATGAAAAGATAATGCTTAAATCCATGCTAATTTAAGGAAGAAAAAAGGGGGAAATAATCATCCAGGTGGAATGAAAATTAAAGAGATGTAGTAGAAATAAGAGATGGATTGTAGAAAACAAAGCATGAAAAATGTTGAAAAATAAATCGAGGACAGAAAACATAGTTCAAGGAGCAGAAGCAGATTACTCCATTGAATTCACTTCATAGAGAAGTTGAATTTAATATGTATTCAGTAAATTATCTTTGTCAAATACAGATCAATAAGAATAATGTGTTGAAATAAGATTAAAGAGCTATGGAAGCAAAATGAAAATCAACTTATTACCATTATAGTACTAATGAACAATTTAGAGAAAAAGGACAATGTGTAATGTGCTTTAAATAAAACTAATGGGTTGGAATAAATGACCAATATGATGTGATCATAGTCAAATAAATGAATAAAAGACAACTTGATTATAACCATTAGAGATAACATGCCATGTGTGAGGACAGAAAAGACAGTACAACTTTTCCAGAAGGGCAGAACTTCAAAAAGTTGGCCTTGAAAATCAATTAGGAGTAAACAAGGAGTCTATTCATAAAATAAATGACAGCTAACAATAATTGTCATAAATTATTGGCCTTGAGGCACATTGTATTTAATACTGACACATACAACCAAAGACAAAATAATTTGGATAGCGCATAGACAGCAGTTCATTACAACTGGCCTGCGTGTATAATTTAGGGATGTAAATCAAGTCAATTAAACTATATAAAAAGGAAAGCAAGGGAATAATGATCATATGATTTAGTGTTGATTAAGGGGTAGAATGGTTTCATAGAAGTTATTTTCAAAGGCTTTGCTTTATTAGATTTCATATTTCTGATTAATAAATAATTATGTCGATTGCTACTATTATATTATACTTTTAATTGAGGTGTAATATAAGGCACTCATTTTGCAAACATTTTATATATGTACTTTGCTTACAACCACCCCTCAAAAAAAGATAAAGAACATTTCTAACATCACTGAAGGTCATTTTGTGCTTAAAAAATGTAATAGTTTTTCTGATCTGTTAGGCACATTAAGAGATCACAGTTAAATTCAACTCAACACTTAGATCAAATAACCATAACAGTTTGAACAGAATATCTGTCTATCTTCTTTGTATTTCTTGGGTGTAGTTTTCCTGAAACCTTGATTTGCATACCATAGCCTCTGTGAGATTCCTTGCTACTCTTTTGTAATTTTGAGCTTAGTTTTCTAGTCTTTTACTCCACAATGCTTCAAACCTGAGCAAACGTTTGAGTGTGAACCAGCGGTGCATTTGAGAAAGTCCCCTCCCTCCTGTGGGACTGTTCTCTTAGGCATCATACAACAGAATCATTTTCTTGAATCATTATAGCCTACAAAAGCTAGTTTTTCATTATGGTGAAAGATACCTCATAACTTAGAAAGACAAGTTGGCCTTGAAAGTCTATTTAAAGTAAACAAAGTGTCTATTTATAAAATAAATAACAGCTAAGAATAATCGTCGTAGAGTATTGACCTCGAGCCACTTTGTATTCAATATTGACACATAAAGTTAAAGAAAAAATAAGTTAAGTATCTCATAAAGAGTGGTTCATTATAGCTGGCCTACACCTATAATTTAGAAATTGCGAACAATCATTTCAGTTTCCAGTTTTGAAGATTTCATTCTATGACTGGTTGGTGACATGTGGGCCTATAACTGTACATGATGGAGATAGCCCAGTGGCATGGTGCTGTTCAGTGTGAGCCCAGGAGTAAAAGAGACACGAGGGAAGAGTCACACTTTCCATTCCAATGCACTCACCATGACCACAGGACCACCTGTTAGGTCTCATCTCTTAAACCTTCCCCCATCTCCTAATAGTATGCTATGCTGGAGTCCTAAGCTTGACTGTCTTTGAAGGACATTTCTCATCCAAGCTGGTAAGGACATTTCTCATCCAAGCTAGGTAAGACCCTACCAAATATTTCTCTTTCCAGCTGTGAAAATTCTCCCATCCGGAGATGTTAAACATACCAATTTTATTTAACTTTATGGTCCTATTGGTTCAAAATTTTGCAAGCATATTTCATTCATTTGCTGGAACTCACTCCCTTAAAAGGTGCTTTGTTTTCTCAGCAGCCCACTCTGGTCCAGGACTCATCAAAAAGCTAACTGGCTTGTTTCTGTGTCTTCTGTCAGTTCTATGTGTTGAACCTAATGGTTCTCTCCTGTGGATGATTTTACGCACAATCTTCCCCATGTCTGTGTTTGCCAGTATCCACTGTGCTTTTATTTTTTATGCAATTTAGATACATTCTTTAATCAGTACATGCTTTCAGTACATGTATTTTATGTTCATCTTGAGAAGTAGGTACATGCATATAATACAGTTGGTTTCTTTCTAAATCCCCTCACCTATATCTCCCTCCTCCTCTAGCTCCCCCTTCCCCATTTACATCCTTTGATATTATTAATCTTAGCCCATGTTTATGGAGTATAATGTTCACCTTCACTGAGGTTATGAGGAACTTGAACCTGGCATCTCTCCACTCTACCTATTGTCTCCTTCTCCCTCCTCCTTGGTCCCTTAAACCCCTTCTCTTCTGCAAGAGATCAGCCCCTTGCCTTCTTCTACCCCTCCTTTATTGTTTTCTTAGTTTATGCTTGGTTTTATTAAATAAGAGAAATCATCTGACATTCATGCTTATGTGTTGGACTACAAATTCAAGGCTCATCTTTTTCCTACACATTCCTCATATCTGTCCTTCACTGTGGCCAAGTGGTATTACAGTATCTGCTGCATATGAACTCCACATTTTCTTCACCCAGTCTTCTGCTGATGGGCACACAGGCTGCTTTCAGGCCTTAGCTGTTACCCATTTTGCTGCTATGACCATTGTTATGCATGTACCACTGAAGCATGCTGTGCTGAGAAGGGAAAGATCCTTCACTTTTTGTGGGATTCTATTTGGTACAGCCATTATGAAAATCAGTATGAGGATTTCTCCTGGAACTAAAATTAGAAATATGAGTCCCACTAAACACCTTCTCTATTGTGCATTTTAATCACCTTCCTTTTCTGTCTTCTAGTCCTACTCTGGGATAAATATGATCATACTTATTCTACATATAGCCTATTAGCTTTCAAATCTTTATTAGGAGAATTAAAATTAGAAAATTATCAGTTATTAATCTTATCCACTGACAACATGAAAATCATTTATGACTAAGCAATAAACTTCTGTTCATTTGAATAAAGCTTATGAGGGCTCAAGTCCTAAGATATCATTTCTACATGTGTACCTTATAGTTCGGTATGCTCACTTGATACCTTTTTTATTTACTTAGATTTGTCTTAAATAACCAATCAAAAGAAAAGAGTATAGAATTCTTGAAATATATTTCTAGATTATTAAGTGTTTTAGTTAAAATAATTTTGCTTTAATAATCACTGGATATCGGTATTTATGATGTTGGTGCTTTGCCAGCTGAATTTGGGCAGCATTTCAACAAAATATAAATATCTAACATTCGATTCAGATAAGATTTTAGAAAATAATGAAATCAACAAAATCCTACTTATTCAAATGAGTAAGAAATTAGACAAATTCTTTTAAAAGGCAGAACATTTCTATTTAAATAATTTTATATTCAACTTTAATCCAGTAAATAGTTGCCATTTTTCATGTAATATGGTTAAATATTATTTGATGATTAATATAGCAAATATCCAAAAATATGTCATAGCTCTTTTTGGTTTCACTCATTGATTAATTCAAATATAGGCTTGGACTTTATTGAATAGAAGGGTATGACGGCATTCAATTTGCATTTGTCCAAAATCTACATTCAAAGGTGATATGGAGAGTAATAAGATAGATACTTTTTCAATAAAATCTCCATTAGTTGAATGTTATACCATTCCTACTTTAAAAGGAGAGAGTTTAGGGGATATTTAGGTATTAATAAAACTAATCAGGTGAACATAAGAACTATAAGATGTATATGTAGAAATTATATCTTAGGACCTGAGCCCTCATAATTAGGGGATATATTTGGAATTACTTGTATATATATTTTGGACCTATTTTAATAACTTTACTGTTATATTTATTCTTTTATTTATATTGTTAGTTTGTATTATTATATATTCTGTTATTTTATAATACTGATATTCCTTTTTGTGACATGATATCTGTTTACTCTTTTTCTCTTTTTACTGTCTCTCCACATTTGTCTATTTTCTTAATTCAAATACAAAACTGGATTATAAAATAGCACAAATTGCAGTAAAGAAAATATTAAAAGATCTAAGAGAATAACTATTATAAAATACTGAGTTTACTAAAGTCTATCAGTATAAATTTCCATGCTACAAATGTACAAATTTCTCTATCCTTAATGCTCTGATTTATATATATATATATAAATGCAAGGTTAAATTGTATGACAAACTAGTCTATCTTGGTAAAAAGTAGTTTGTATTATTCTATCCTTAAGATTTTATATGGTTTTGAGATTTTTTCAAAATGCCTATTAAAAAACATAGAATATTCAAACAGTCACATTTGTGGATAGAGCCCCTCTAATTGAAGTCAAGTTTGTTTTCCATGTTGGGTCATCCCTCAAAATATGCCCCATTCTCTCTTCCCCCCAGTGTATTTGAGGGATTTTGTGCTGGGAAGGAGGACTTTTTTTACAGAGGAATTCCTTGTTCCATATTGTTAAACTCCAAGAGCTTCTCCTATGTTAAGAGAATAATAAGCCCTTGCTGTCAGGCACGGTTTGCTCTGTATTTCACTCCAACTATTAAACCATTTCCAGAAGATATTTTGACCCAATTTATTGAGAATAGTTAATTCAGTTGCTTATTGACACACTATATTCTTCTCAAGCAGTGGTGTGAGGTTCAAAATTATCCAGGCTACAGATATTTATGAGAGTTAATGAGACATACATGTGTATTTCTCTGTAACTGGTCAGAAATTGATTATACATTCTGAAATTACACTTACAGATTGTTAAACTTGTGGTTAGAATTACCACATTTATTTTTGTGGGGTTGTCTGTCACTAAGATGAAGATATCATTTGGGTTTGGTTTTGTGCCCTGAAATTAACAGTGTTCCTCCTTCACACTTTTATCCCTGAAGATGTTAATTGTTCTTCCAGTACTCTGTTTAATTTTTGTGGGGTTTGCTATTTTGCATGTCATCTGTCTTCCGGAGCTCCTGTCAGTGATCTATGAGGCAGCTGATTGTTCCTGTCAGCTTACCTGAAAGCTCCAATGAAAGTGAGCACCCCTGAAGCTGCACTCAAGCGCTCTGGGCTTCTGATGTGTTCATTTTCACACCCCTCTTCGGCTACACTCTATTACTTTCATCTTGTGTGCTATTTTATAATGTGACCTTAGTCATAAAAAAAAAATCCTACTTGAATTTTAAGGGGTAGTTAAGAGAAAGTAATGTTGTGAAAACGGAGAGCAAAAAAGGAAAATAGGTTTTCATCTTGCCGCATTGCTTGCTATATACAACAGTGTTAATCACATCCAGAATAAGACTTTCAGAGCTCGACAGTATACTACATCAGTGCCCCTGAGATTTTGGTGAGAGAAATGTATTTTTTGTTTTATAGAAAACATAACTTCTTTGATAACCTTGTTTTTCTTTGTTGCATAAAATGTGAACTTATATATGTTTGCTTAGCTAGTGGTTGATTTGGTTAGTATAATGATGTGGTGCTTTACATGAAGTGAGGACATGATATTAAAAATATTGTCACCTCTGAGCAGCTGTTTGGGAGAATATATGCGCAAAATGTTCTAACTGAATTCCTAAGATTTTCTGAAGAACTTCCTACCGGCAGACTGGTGTGAACACTTTCTCTCCTGTCCATTTGTCTTGATTATATGTCCAGATAGCATCTACCTGAGAAATGTTATGAAATTGAAATACTTACAGACTCATTAATATAGTAATTTTAATTTAATTTCAAGATATTTGCCTTTCCCACCCTCTCTCACATATTAAAAGTTATAGTTATTTTTAGGCTTCATTTCCTCTCAAAAATATCGCAGACTGCAATGATGACCAAAGTTGAGATTTGATCTCTGCTCTAGGATGAATATTTGTGTCCTTTCCAATATCATATTCTACCTCCAGTATTAGGGTGTTGGAGATGGGCCTGTCACAAACTGACTAGGGTTGGATTAGCATCCTCCTGATGAAATCAAGTGTCCTCCTTAAAGGAAGAGATGAGAGATCTGCCGCCACCTGTGCATGAAAACTAGTGAGAGCCATGAGCACATAGCTGGGAAGGTGGTCTTCCACAGAAGCCCACTGCAAAGCCATCATGCTGTAACACGACATGCCTTGGGCGCTCTCACCTGCTTGATCATTGTTATGAAGATCTAAACCAAGACAGTCCTTATTTGGGGAAACAAATAACCAAATGAGATAGTGAAATAGTGAAGTCCAAGAAGAAAAAGAAGAAAACCTTTGTGGCCAATCAAATGGACCAAAGAGTTTAGCTTCCAATAAACAAGAGAAATGGAAACTCTTTTAGGATTCACCTGATTGCTTATAAAGGCAGGAGAAAACTGAAGCTTCCAAATGAAGGTGAAATCCAGATCCAAACCAGCATAGAGATCACTTCAGCCAAGAGCTCCAAACTCCAAAGTGGCTGTAAAGAAGACTCATAGCCACAATGAGAACAGAGCAGGGGAACAAGGTATAGCTTCTGCACAACCTTGCTGGGATGCAGAAGGCAAGATGCAGCTCAACGGCTATCAAGTCAGTTTAAAGACACGAATGAAATGCAGTATTTTTATACCTTAATTTTCAATCTTTCTTCATTAGCTGCTATAAAATATAGATAGATTTAAAGCTAGGAAAGGAAAAAAAAATGGTTTATGTGCAGAACTATTTGCGTAACTTTCTCACCTCAAAAATATATCAAGGCAGTGTAAGCATAAAACATAATGATACAGAAATTTAGTAAATATAATGACTAAAACGTTATTCCAGTTAATGTTTTAATTTTTAACTCAAATTTAAATGCTTTATAAAATACTACTTGTTGTGAGTAATCAAATTTTTCAAATGTATTCTAGAATTTTTCAAATTTAGTGGAAAGAAAATATTGCTAATATTAAAAAATGTTCTTGGGACAGGACTCAAAAATTAGTAGCCACATCTTTCCTAACACAGACAGTTCTAGTTACAGCCAAGAAGACTCTGCTATTACATACCCCTAGCAAATGTTTCCTATGCAATGTTTGATTCAACATAAAGGTGTGAAATGTGTATATTTGGGTTATATATTATTAATGAATTAAAATATATTGTTAGTTTGTATACTCAAGTCTTGCCAATCTACTAAGTAGTGTGCAAGAAGCACATACCGGTTCTCTTATGTCCTAAGTCCTCAGTGGTCTTGAAGGGGTAGGGCCACAATGTTGGCTATTCTGTAGCCCTTCTTTGTCTCTAATTCCTTGGTCTGCAAACTTAAGTTGTTAACTCTCCAGAAGAGAAGCTTAATGATATTATTACCCTAA
>NDGN010288059.1:0-11480 GCA_002564285.1 Tympanoctomys barrerae
AATGAAGATTGCCACTCTAGGAAAAATGGGAGTTCTGTTGCAAGGAAAGAAAGACAGCTGGGTCCTTGGCTGGACATTTCTTAAACCGTCAAAACGTCATGGGGTTTATCTCAGATTCTATGCCTTTAGTCATTGCAGTCTACTCACTCTAGCAGTAACTTATCACTGTTGAGTCACGCTAAATTTCTTAATATCTACAATCTCCCATCCTGTTTCACATGTCCTGCTTCGAGGTGATATTCCTACCATCCTGCCCTTGTGCCATCTGCGGTTTTTTTTAGAATTAGACCCAAGACTATTAACCCCTTCCTTGCCTTTACTCAGGTTCATCTCCTGAGGTCAGTGTATTGCATTTCCTGATGCAGCCTGAACAAGGCTGAAAACTCTCACGTGCACAAACATAAGAAAACCACCACCAAATGCAAATGTATTTGTGTATAATTCCAGTCAGTCTCTCCACGTAAACTGGTGATATTTCTATTCAGTTAAGAAACTATTTATTACAACTTCCTACTATGTTAAGGTGCCTCTGTTCTCTCAGTTTGATTACAATTGAATTAACATACAAATGTACTCACTGTACTAAACAAGATCAGTATAGACATATTTGCATTACCATATAGTGACCACATTTAAATTATGCTATAGTGTCTGAAAATAATGGTACCTAAATTAGCCTCTTTGCTACATTCTTTACCGATTTTCTCTATTGGGTTATTTTTAAGATCGCTATTACTAAAGTACAGTCACTGGACCAGCAGCATCTAGAAGGTCGACAGAAGTGCAGATCTTTAATTTTCTCCATACACCTCCTAATTCCAAATCCAAAGAACTGAAGTTTAGGAATCTGTTTTAACAAGCTGTCCAGAAGATATTTTCACTTGAGAAGGAAAGGATTATGGAGATAAGAGGCAACGAAAACAGGATAGGGAGATGATTAATGAATGACCTTAAATGTCGACAGAAAAGCAAATTTTGGGATATTGAAGTGTAGCCTGGTTTTGGAAAGACCTAGATGCTATATTTAGGATCTTAGACATTTTATTTGAGAGACATGGAGACCAGTCAAAGACAATATTGGCAAAAATGCATATTTTTAGTGTATAGGATCCAAAGCAGAGCGTAGTCAGGAAGTTTTTATGATAGCTAAGGAACCACATGCTCATGAATTAGGACTTTAATAGTACTGTTCAGATGAGACAGAAGACATCACTTTAGAAACTGCTTTTTGAATTCTTGGTGGTTACCAATTATCTCAGTTATTTCATTCTTATTGCTGGGACAAAATACCCAACACCGAAAATGAAACAAGGAAAGGCATATTTAGCTCAATTTGTGGAGGTTTCAGTCCATACTCAGCTGGCTCCCAGACAGAATGTCACATGGCAGAGAGCAGCCTTTCATGGTAGGGGCTGGCAAGATAGCTCAGCAGTCTAAAGTGCCTGCTTAGGCAAGCTTAGGCAGGTGCACGGGACCGCGGTTCAATCCCCAGCACCACATGACATGCCAGCCCTACCCCCAGGGCAGGCTGAGATAGCCAAAAAATAAATAAATAAAAATAAAATTGCATTCCACTTTTTCTTTTCTGGAGTGAGGAGAAACTTTTTTATGTGTTTCAGAATCATTTTTTTCCTTCCTATGCACTCTTTGCTACAATCTTTACCAGTTTTCCCTACTTATTTGTTGGTCTTTTTCCTACTGAGATGAAAACAGTTCACCACTTGGAATAAAAACCTAATTTTCTACAAACAAGGCTTTAATGAATGTTTCTTATAACAAATAGACTGTAGTTTTAAGATTATTACCTGAAAATACAAAAACTAAAATTTAAATTGCATAGGATTCATTCTTTGCCCTTCTGTGCAAACAATCCTGGACAGAAGTATAGTGTGATGACAAATTATAGAATAATTACAGATTTTTAAAATTTGGACTGCTGTGTAAATATTTGTTTTCTTTTTCTTATCTACTTAACAACATATAGCAGCTAGAACAGAATTTGTTTTTTCAGAGGCCCTGTGTCAACTGACTAAGGTTCTTTCAAAATTCATTAACAGCAAAAAGCTTTATGGCTTCTCCCTGCATTTCATTTTCTAGCCAACTCTGAAATAACTCTTTGGAAGGATTTAATTTTAGTCCCACACCTTATTTTTCCTTGTGAAAATTAAAACTTCACTCTCTCAATTTTCAGAAACACTCATAGTGGTTTGCCATTTGGCTTGCCAGTTTTATTAGTATCCTGAGATGTAATTTATCTAGATCAAGAGAGTTAATTCTGAGCAGCTGGGGGCCTTCTAATCTCTTTACTCATCTTGGACACTAGTTTCCTCTTATTACTGTTTGTTCTGTTCTTTGCAATCAGAATATCACTCCTCTTGACATACAAGAAACAATCCCAATGGAAATTTAAATGTCCCCGTTTTTATTTTTTCCACATCAATACTGTGCCATTTTCTCATAAAATGGATCTATCCCGGTCTAGATTATACTCTTGCTGAAAGATATAACTTAAATATTAATTTTATCACCCTAAAACTTTCTACATTTTTGTGATATCATGCTTTTACTGCACAGTAGAACTTTAATTTCTTGCTTAGCAGTCTCCTACTACACCATTAAAAGCAAATGCACATAATGGTCCTCAGAGGCATTTATCAAGGAACATGAGAAGAATTATTTTTAAATGTACACTATAGAAAGCTCTGCCTCTGCACGTAGATTTTAGCCCTTTCTGAGTATATGAGGAGGAGAAAGATTGGACCTTTTCCAACAGTTTTCAAACTACTTCTGTTAAGTAGATGAATGGACCACCTGGTTGACCAACTATATTGCCCAAGGGGTGTTTTGATTGGCAGACAGACGACAGGGTAGAAACAATAGTAGTTAAATTATGAAGGCTTTGAGCTTGCAAGTTGCCACCATTGGTGGCACCATGTACTGATATAAAATAGCAGGCTAGGACTTCATATACTTTCAGAAATGCTGTGCAGTTGCAATTTGCAATATTCAAAACAGTACAATTCTTCTAATCATAGCTCAAAAAAAGAGATTAAGTCACATTTCCTGATTGTCAATCTCAGGGATATATCCATGATTCTGTTTATTCATAAAGCTGTATCACTGAAAAATAAATGTTGTAAAGAAAAAGTCTCTAATATCTATGCAGAACTATGCCACTCAACCTTTAACGTGCATGTTAAAAGTTAAGAATGTTAAATGAAGTTCCTGGCGATCTTGATGCTGTTAATCTGAGGAAGCACACTTGGAAAACATTGTTATGGATTTCTAAGTAAGCAAATAATCACACCTATATTACATATGCAGGCATACTTATATGGCTATGTCTCAGGGTCAAATATTCACTCACACAAAGGCAGATTCTCCATTTATTTTGTAGTGATTCTCACAAACCTTCCCTTTATTGCGTAGTGAGAGAAAATTGCCTCTCTCTGAAACAATAATTTAACCCATCTTTTTATGTGAGTTGGCATCTCTCAGATAAATGGCCAGTGTTTCAGGTTCCCTTGCTCTCCTCCTGCTCTTCTCCTAGATGGTTTCTGAGTTGACGAATGAGAGAAAATTACATGATATCTATGACCTAATGCTCCCTTGCAGGTCCTTGTACTGTGCTTTCTACTCTGACCCTCTGCTCTCAGCAACAATACCTTTTGTCAAATTGGTGAGTGCCTTCTCTCCGATCTCACAGCTGTGAGCCTGTGCATTTGTCAGGAAATTCTGTGCTGTGCTCACTGAACTCATTGGTTACCAAAGGGATTTTAAAATCTGGAAGTTACCCCTGAAGAACACTTAAAATTCTAAATACATAATTATGACACCTCTAAAAGTAAGCATGACTCTCATTATGGGTAAGAATGTCTGCCAAGAAGTTACAGCTACATGAAGACGCTCATTAAATTTTAATTTCACGGTGGTGTGTGGGTGGTGGCTTTGCTGTTTACAGGAAGAACTTTTATGGGCTGTGGGAACAAAACAAAAAACGAGAAGTTACAGTTATAATTTTGAGACTTTATTTTCTAAAAGAGAGGAAAAGACATACATATAAAATATTTATGAGCTATGTAGACATATATATGCATATATATGCATATCATTTACTGCTAAAAAGCGTACTCTAAGAAATATTTGTTGTAAGTAATTTACTATTCAGTTGCTATTTCAAGAACTTACACCAAATTTAATTTCCACTCAGTTAAAAAGTATCAAAATAATAGGTAAACACTAGGAAGAATGTATGCAATGTGTTAATTATTGAATCTGTCCTACCAATTTAGTTTGAAGCTGTCTCATTGCTATTTGTTTCTTAATAAAATTATTGGTAATAAATAGGTAAAAATTTAAGATAAAAATACATAATGAAACACTAAGACTTTCTGAAGAGAGTTTTAAGGATTGTTCAATATATTGAAATTTAGAATAAGCTTAACTTTAATTGGTATGAAAATACACCATAAAGTGTATTTGCAATTTATTCCAGTGAAGACATAACCCAACTTTGTGCCCTGGATTTGCTGCTTTGCAACACCATGGTAAAATTTCCTCTTCAAATGCCCTTTGTATCCTGAGACTTCACTTATCACAATAAATTCTATGTTATCAAACAGTACATTATTAATCAAATTAAGAAGTGCAATTCTGTTATATAAGTACTCCTGGCATTTAGTAGGCAAAATGATTTCTTTTAGGGCAGGTAGGATTAGCTGTATTTTTTAGTAATTTATTTTATTTTATTTTATTTTGAAAAGTAAAATCAGAAACAAAAAACAAATAGAAAGAAGACAGAAATAGTACAACATACAACAATGCATATATTACAGATTTTCAAAACAATGGTTGTTATATTATCTCTTTTTGTCTTCAAATCTGTTATTCAGGTTAACAGATATAGTTATACAAGATTGGGGAAATAATTGATTATTGGCACTTACTTTCAAAAAATGTTAGTGTTTTTCCTTATCTTTTTGTTTTAATTTATTTTAAGCATAATGTAATAATTAATAAGACATTAGGAATGGTACATATTTAGAAGATCAAGATGAGAGACATTCAACCATGGTTTTTATATTACATGTTTCTCTCCTTGATGTAGTTGCTCAGATTGTATATATCAGTACACAGAGTTAGTCAATGTGAAAGTTCTACATATTAACTGCTATTTTCAAAAAACACTGATGGAAATTATTAATACAATCACCTCAGCCATGCTGTATACATACTTGCACTTTTTTCCCTCCCTGGTGGGAATGTAGACTTAGGTACAATCACTAGGGAAATCAGTGTGGATACGCCTCAGACAACTAGGACTGGAAATCCCATTCAATCCAGCTACTTCCATTCTGGGTATTTTCCTAAAAGAACTGGAAACATCACAACATAGTGATATATGTGCACCCATGTTCATAGCAGCACAATTTGTCATAGCCAAATATTGGGAACAACCAAAATGCCCATCACTTGAGGAATGGATGAAAAAGATGTGTTATTTTTCTACAATAGAGTACTACTCAGCTATAAAGAAAGACAAACTCGAATCCTTTATAGGTAAGAGGATGCAACTAGATGGGATAGTCATAAGCTAAAAAAAATCAGACCCATGTGTGTAAATATCATATTGTTTACCTAGTGTAAGAACATGAAAGAATAAATAAAGCCTGAAAGGTATAATAGATATAGTAAAATAGAAATAAAATAACAAGTTAGACAAAATTAATGAATGTTATTACTTTTTGTGACAGCTGTACTTGATTAAAAACTAATCTTTACAGTCCAAATATGTCCAAATTGCCATATATCTACTCTTATTTGGATCTTTCATTTTTGCTGACTCTCCAGTAAGTACTAATATTAGTATGAGTAGACTCATATATTCACATCCTTACAATACATATGTGTATACTTATGATTAGTATGTAATTATATTTCATATATCATATGTAAAATGTATGGAGATATCTGTATCATAAAAGATATCAAGCACTTAATATACAGCTGATATATATTTTTAAAAATAGCATCCTACCACTAAGTTAACTGCTTAAATTATTACATAGTAAAGTGCACTTAACTTGCTCTGTAATTTTAAAACAATACATATAAAAAGTAGAGTGTGCATATTTAATGCCTGTGAAGCAATGGTTTCCAACTTCTGAACATTTCAGTACCTACTCTAGACATGATGAATATCCAGCAATTAATAATCAGAAGACATAAAGGGCAGAGTTAATAAAAGCAACCGTAATTATTTAACTTGGACTATTTTAATAAAAGTTTTAATTTGAAGGTTAAATATTTCAAAAATGCATTTATAGTAATAATTGACTGTGTAACATGGTAGTCATTGAAATGAGATTGACATCCTTGAAATTAAACATTCTGTTACACATTTAGAATGAAAAACATTGAAACACAAGAATACGCAGGATCCAATTAAAGTGCTACTTGTTGATTGACAAATTTAGAAAATCATATGTGCGTGCCTTGAATTTTGAGACTTTTATATGAAATTTCGTGAATAACATGTACAGAAAATGTGGATAGATAGACATCTCTGTCTTTTAAATGACTTGATGAAACATATGATAAGAAATAAAATTACTAATTCATGGAAACCTTTATTATAATTTATCTTCTAGTATTAGCATAGTAATAAGTGTTAGTGATTTACATAATTGAAGAGATAATACAAATACAAAATTATGTGCACATCATACACAGTTATACACTATTGTGATTCACCCAAAACTAAACATATTTGCACATTATACTGTATATATGCCTTTATAGCTGAAGTCAAGTTTGTTAAAGACAGCATGTTTATTTTATTCTCTTAATATCTTCAAAAAGTTGGTTATGAATATAGACATTAATTTTGCTTATGATTAGGCTAAATAAAATTATGGGGACCACTAAAATAAAAACATAGATTTTGAAAAGCTTTCAACTAGAGAGGTGGAAATGATATCATTCTCAACTTTAATGGGAACAAAACAAGTACATTAACCATGAATTATTACTGAGGTTTTTCCCAGTTTTTTACTAAAGTAAACAAAGCTAGAAAAAATTCTTTGTTCCTACTTCCCTAAATTGATTCTCCATTTGCTCTTTGTTTGCCCTTTGGGGTTCTCACACAAGAGAAACATGTGATATTTCAAAATGTGTGACTGATTTATTTCTCTTGAAAATACATTCTCAAGATGCATTCATTTACCAGAAGGGAAGGAAGAGAATAGGAAGGAAAAAGATAGAAAACAATGGAAACAAAGATTTGTGTATAGAAAGAGAAGGAAGGTATGAAGGCAGGGGAAGGCAATGGGAAGAAAAAAGAATTAAGATACGTTATGTATAGGTATGAATTGCCATAGGATGAATGTGATCATGATGTCCAAAATGTAGCAATAAATTTTAACTAAAAAATAAACGCATTTGGAGAATAATGGTAACAGAACATTCTTTGATGCTTTCCTCATGTACAGCCACGTGAGGCTACCTAGAAATGGTATTTCTGACTCATTATGGTACCCACAGCTTTTTAAAATTTATTTATTTATTTATTTATTTATTTATTTATATCTGGGAATTGAACTTAGACCTTGTGCTTACCTAGCAGGAGCTGCATTGCTGAGCTATATCCCAGCCCCAGTATCCACATTTTTAATTTAATATATATTCCATATTGCTTTCACAAACATTGTTTGGAAATCATGTTAATTTATTATCTTAATTTTCGTATCCCTGGTGGACCTAATGCTCATATTTGAGTACATACTGTTTTTCTCTGTGAGTTGACTCTTCACATGCCCTGATTTTCCATTTGATTTATTACTTTTTTAACTGATTAATTAGTTCTCATTTACTCTGAATTCTAGTAGAATTCTGAATTATATGCATCTAAGATTCTGGCCCAAAATTCCTGATCCAAAACTTTATCAATGACTTTTCAGGACACTAGTGAAAAATGATATTTTAGCAGAAGACATAGAAATCAAATTAAGTATGGCAAACTTGTGAACACCTGGTACGAAAGATGAAACTCATATGTTGAGTGATCCAAAGACAGGGCTTTATTCTGTAACACATTTTTTTAATTTCAAGAACTCTTTGTCTTTCCTTTGTTCCATGTACATGCTTAAAGAAGGGCTGTTCAGGAGAGGAATCTAAGAGGGTTTTTAAACATGACTTTAATTCAGATCCCTAATTTGATGGCATTTGTTTACAAGCTATGGAAAAAATTAGAAAGTGTTGTTTTAGATAATGACTATAATTTAGGTAATGCACCTAATGGCGAAAACCAAAACATCTTTTATTTTATTTGAAATGTGTGTCAATCTTGAAGTAAAAATTGAATTGCTCTTTTCTTTGCTTTTAATGGAAATGGGACTTCTAAATGCTTAATGTTCAAAGAAAAATTTCCAGTGTTTAGACATAGTCACATTTTTAATAATATTCTCTGCCAAAACATCAAGAAATATGTCCAATTGCTATATGTAAAATAACTTGGAGATGTGGTATATTGATTTAAAATAATGCAACTATTACATGCTATGGTTGAGATATGTCAACATTTCTTTCTGTTATGTATGCCTCTCTATTTCATAGAATCAATTGTTTTCTAATCCCTTTGAGATATTTAAATCCAGAACAATTTACACAGTGATTGAAAATATATGATTATGGTTAGAGTTCATCAGAACTACATTCTAATCAATTTTAAGAGTCATTATGTGCTTAGTGGTACTACATTTGAAAGAATATATTAATGGATGATATTACACAGCATGCTGTTTATAAGAAAAAGGAAAGAAAGGCATTCACTTTAAGTCATATGAAAATGTAGGCCACAAATACGCCTTTCAAAAATTAGTTCATTCTTATAGTCAATAACGCAATGATTCTCAACCGGGGACAGTTTCATTCCCTGGGGCAATAAGGCAATTCCTGAGACGTTTCAGTTGACACATATGACAGCAGAGGAAATACTCCTGTCAGCTTGTTAATAGTGACCAGAGATGCTAGAAAGCGTGCTGTGCCTCACAGGTCTGCACCTTACAAGAAACAATGGCTCAGCCCCAAACTGGCAAACAGTCTGAGATTCAGAAATTCTGATTGAAAGTAAAATTACATGCTAAACAAAAATTCAGATTCTAATTGTTGAGATTCATCACATGAAAGCTAGTTTTCTATTGGCACCAAGTGAAACCACATTCATGGAACTCACAGTGCAGTCATTATGCAGGATTAACATCAGACAGATTATGACTCAAACCTCAGGTCTACCACTCCACAGTTTGTGTCTTAGGCAAATTGTCTAACCTTTTGTGACTATTTTTTGTTAACTTGAAAAATGATAGCACTTCCTGCTGAAAGGTTCTGTGGTAGAGATTGAGTAAGATTAATTGAAATGATTTATGCTAAGTAGATAGCCAAATGTTTGCACTTAGTAAGTTTTCAATAAATGGTGGCAGTTAATAGTACTTTTGCATATACTAAATCATTTGATTCTGACCTACTATGAAAAGCCTGGTCACATACCATATTTTATTATTTCCAAGCCACCACTGATTTGAATATACATCATTATTTTATTTGTCATTAAGAAAGAAGTGCTGCCAATTAAACTATGACACACCATCAATTATAAAATGTGTCCCAGTTTCAGAGCAATTGATCTATGAAATTAAAATGTGGATCTTACAATTGGTTACTATAAAACTGATCAGGCAGTTTCCTTTCCTTAGGTACAACTGAATAAAACTACCAATGACCATATACACCATTGAATACACTTAGGGATAGGAGTACAGCTTACAAGGAAGGGCAGCATCGAGCATCTCTCTTTGGTAGGATTATAATTCACAGCATTCTGCAGCATCTGTAGTCATCCAAGAGCTATGTACTTGTAGCACTTACCTGCTCTCAGATGACGGCTCAGGTGCAAAGACAGGGGACTTACACAGAGATCCTGTTGTGTGAACCCTGGGCTGAAAGCATTTTGTATCCCAGATTCAACATCTTGGACCATAGGTAGAATTTCCAAGGTGCGCAAAAGAGCCACAATCAATTATAAGAGTTGCTGTATGTGAGGAAACCCTAGAACTATAGTTTTTCCATTGGACAATTGAACTTTCTATATCATAAAACACTTAAGAAAGATGACATCAGGCTCATCTTTAAAGCAGGGTTGCCTACTAGTATATTCTACATTCCAATTTTATTAGTTTTCCAGAAAGAAACTAGAAAATTAATTGAAACTCAAATGTTTGCACAATCCAGTCATTCTTGCCAGAAGGCTTTCTACTTACTGTGCTCTACCTATCAGTTGTTTCCCTAGGAGATATCTGCTTTAGTCATCTCCTCATTTCCTCCAGATCTTTATCCAAATTTCACCTTCCTGATGAGGCAAAGGATATAGTAAACTATATACCCACAATAATAGCTATATTTTTCATTTATTTTATAACTGAAAATACTGAAACTCAAAGAATTAAGTGACTTGCTCTAACTCATGGATTGGTAAGCCTGGGACTCAGATGCATTATCTCTACTCTGATTAATTTCCAACCACACTTATAATAAAGCTGGAAACAGTAACACATGATCTGTGGACCATATTCAGTATTCCACCTTTTTTTGTAAATAAAACTTTATTGGAACATAGTCACTTGCCTACGATCGTTGCTGACTATGTTAATGCAACCCTCAAATCCTAGAAACTTGATGTCTGGTTCTTTATAGAAAATGTTTGCTGGTCATTACTCTCAAGTATAATGACAAATTGTAGCTATAAATCTATGTAAGGAGATAAAAAGAAAAATATTTCTAATGTTTGATCATTAAAAACACCCGCCCGTATATTTTTCATTATAATATTAATTGACCATATCTATAGGGTTGTTACAGTTTATATGCAGACGTTTCCTTGAAGCCTCATAAGCGCATAGCTAGGGCTTTGGGAGGTGATTATAACATGGAGCAAAGAGGTAAATGTGTTATTGGGAAGTGGCCATAGGAGGTCGGTTGCTGCGACTGTGGCCAATAAGGATATACTGGGACTTCTTCATGCTTTCTGCTTCCTCACCACAATTTTCACAGCAGCTGTCCTTAGCTCTTCTATACCATAGCCTGTGCCTTGCCATAGTGCATTGAAGCCAGCTGAATATGTACTGGAATGTGAGCCAAATAAATCTTTCACCTTTTAAGTTGTGGGTGCTATCATGACTAAAGTGACTAAGACAGGGATCTGATGTGGTATTTTGCTCTACCTTACTGGGGAGTGACTATGTATCTAACCATTTCCCTGCATAAATGGCTGTGCTTTTTCCCCCTGTTTTTGAAATTATAATTTTATTTTATTTTGAAGAGTAAAAACAAGAACTAGAAAAACAAAAGCAAAGACAGAAGCACAGTAACATGTAACAATACATATGTTACAGATTTTTCAAAACAAAAATAGCTGATTAACAGTG